>JAYJMB010088594.1:2484-19178 GCA_036873735.1 Pouteria campechiana | reverse complement strand
CCGATGTGGTTGTCGTTGATGTCGAAGCTCTGCTTCATCGTGTCGAGCTCGACAGCGATGAACTGGTTGGATGTGTTCCCGTCGATGATGGCGTTGGAGAGGCCAAGCCATTGGCCTTGGCTTGTTGCTGGAACGTCGTTGAGCTGGGGGACGATAACGAAGGCGATGCCTTCACCAGCAGTCTCGTTTTTGGGGCGGTAGATATTGACTAAAAAAGAAGAATTGAAGGATGCGATGGATCCATTTCCGTTCTTTTCACCGTCCCAGAGCTTGATAGACTGCTTGAGGAGGACGCGGCCGGAGCGATTCATGCGATTGAAGTCGTCGTTTTGGGTGTCGGGAGTGATCTGGAGGGCTCCGCCGTTGACCATGGCGTCTCCTTCGATACTGAAGGTCTGGTAGCTGCTGGAGTTGAAGGGGCCGAAGGTGTGTAGTTGGGGCTCGGGCCGCTTTTGAGCTGAGGAAAGGGAGAGGCGGGTGACGGTTAGAAAGAGGAGGAGAGAAATGGTGGGAAGGAGGACGGGTCTGGGCGTGCCCATTTTCGAAGGATTTGGAAAGGGAGGAGAGAGGATGATGGGGGTAATGCTTTTAGGAGAGAGAGAGAGAGAGAGAGAGAGACGATGATTTGTTATGGTTTTATCTTTTCTTTTCCCGGGAAACTGTTGCTTAGCTTTGATTTTCTTTGGTTTTCTACGTTGGTGTCGGCTCCAATGCAATGGCTTCTCTTCGTGGAAAGTTCGTCTCTCTTCGTGGAAAGAGCCTGACAATTTGCCACGGTGAGAATTGCACGTCTTGGACTAGTATTCTTTGGATGACATACACCATTGAACATTCAAACCGTTTGATAGAACATTCAACATTCTATCAAATTTTGATAGAATCCAAAGGTATAATTTGTGTAGTTAAGATATTAAACATTATTTCAATTATAAATCCATATAGATCTAAATATTCAAACAGTATTCTTAAACAAATTTATGGGTTTGTACTTTTTGTGATCCATCCAAATTATGAATGAAGATGATTTTCAGAATAATAATATATATATATATATAATAGGTCGTTTAGATTTCTATTAAAATATTTAGTGTATCAAACGCGACAATGGTACAAGGCGTCAAGTAAGTTGAATAAATATCCAGCCTGGATGATTGACTAACTTTAGATGCGAATTAAAAGCTCAGTTTATATATGTGCGTATCTGTGTAATTAATGTGGACCTAGCCGGCTGGACCTAGAGCTCTAAATAATCTTGAGTTCGGGCTGTTTAACGGTCCACCAAATATTTCTGATTCGGAAGCTGGCAATCAATTTAAATGATTTTTGCGAGAACCGAAATGAACCATGTTGTGGTGGACGCATATTTTATTGATAGGAATCCAAGCTGTCTATGCTCAAAATTATCAAAGTCTTTTCATTTTACCAAACAACCCTCAGGAGGGCCCGGTCAAACTTTCATGCATTTCCACTGGTAGAAAATTTCATCGATGACTTCATAATCATCCAAAAATATTAATGGTCCACCCTCACGTTTAATTTCTCCCTTAAAATGGTCTTTGCTAAGATTCTAAATTAAACGACCAGTGAAATAGGATCAACCGTCCAAATGAAATATCGAACATGACAATGTAATTAATTTAAGCATTGTGATTGACTTTAAATGTCAATAACATGTTTACTAAGAAAAGCAAAAAGGAAACTATACTTCCAGGCAAGTTGTTAGTTATCAAAGACTGGTAATTGGTAAATCAGGGCATGTGCCCCCTCGAACATTCCACCTCAGATACCTCTATCAATGCAGAAAACCTTGGACATGGGATGCAACCCTGTATTTTAGCTGCAGCCCTCTAAATAAATATACGAATAACGAACTGTGGAGAGAGAGAGAGAGAGAGAGAGAGAGAGAGAGAGAGAGAGAGCAGCTGATGAAAAGACAATGCTTAACGTCCACTTGCAACTGTGAGAGGCAGGTTCCGTCCCATTTGGTAGGCAGCTGATGAAAAGACAATATCTTAACGTCCACTTGCAACTTTATACATCGCACTGTGAGAGGCAGGTTCCGTCGCATTTGGTAGGCTGGGGTGCATCTTCTTTAAAAGGTTGTGTCTAAGCGTTTTATGGGATTTTATTCAAGTGGCGATTTACCTCGAATATAATCACAGAAAGAAAAATAATGGGGGAGTGAGCTACTGCTGCTGCCTGTCGGGTCGGGTTTACATTTCACATGCCATAATCCCAGTAAAAAGAGGAGAATAAAATATGTCATTTTGGCCGGCAAATTGCTCCTTTGATTCGTTTGTTTCATTTTCTATATTTTTAGCATCGATCAAGGCACCCACGTGCCGTTTTAAAATGAGCAAAGCGACAAGAGCATCTGGATCATGCCAGCTCAAAGGCTGCCCAAGGGGCTGATTTCAAAAACCAGATCTCTGACCTAATTTCCCAGCTCAAGCATTGATGGGAGACATTCATATCTTCATGCTCGTGCGTGGAAAAAATCCAGTGCATGCATTCACAGATTTACGTTTTGCAATCCATTATTTAAAGTGGTCAGGTACACTAAAAGCGGTTAATAAATGTACAACATTTTAATTGCCATTGCCACCCTCCAATTGAATTTAGTGGAGATGCATCAGCCACGTTCAATCCCTTCAAAAGTATGAAGTAGGACTTTTCTAGCGGGCAATCAGCATCCATCTAGCACATGAGAAGAAAACATCAATAGATTGGGAAAATGTGTAGATTTTGTGGATGTATTTGTTGATTTTAGGACAGCTTCCAATTCATAGTCACATATGTATAATGATCTCATAAATACAGTAACTGGTTCAAAATTAATTGATTTTGCTCAAAATGATCAATCTCTCTCATGCAACGGCAACAACAAAATTGCAAATGAATAAAATAGTGGGCACACACCTCATTGTATCTATTATTTGGGGGTAGTTTGCATATATGCTGGTGAAATTTGCTCAAACTGTGTATTTAGCCTCTGATTTTGAAATTTACCATCGTAACCTTAAAATTTGTAGAATATTTCAAAACTGTCTATTCCGTTAGTATTTGTCAAATAACTTATCTTTAAATTTAATAGGGGACAAGAATAGCCCTAAAAATAAAATTAAATACGGAGAATAATGGCCAAGAAATGTGAGTTTGCCTAGATTGACTTGAAAATTTTGGAAGAGGTTGACTTCTTCCATTCTAGACAGTTGTTGAGTAAAGATAACTCATCATCAGAAAAACCGTATATTATTATTTTTTACAGTCTAAGGTCCACCTACACCAAAGTCAACTACTGCTCAGTTAGGCCCAAGGGTAGCAAATTCAAATCTTTTGGAGATGGTTCAAAATCCTAGCCATGAGAAACCCATGCCTTTCCAGTTTTTCATTTCCCTAAAAAAATGCATGCCTAGTGATTGGATACTCTGCATGTCCACATCCACAGATATCCAATGCAATAGATATCACAACACCTTCAATTGATCAAAATAATTTTCAATGATTTGAATAAATTATTCCAATGATTATCTTGAATTTATGCAAAACACCATGATTTTGATTAAATACAAGTTTACAAAGAGTATACCCTCCACTAAAGAATAATTCCCATTCCAGAACTAGGGTTGAAGTAGGGTAACAATACAAATAACAAGACAAAATTACAGCAAATGAAGCTTCTAGCGGGCTACTATTATAAATACTTAAACTTCATAGGCTGATTGGGACTTGACGATTTTCTAAATTTGTTTCCGTCTAATCCTTATCTGCAAGAGTTTTTATAAGACATCACGTCACATCATGATATATTTTTAAAAGTTTTTTTAAAGCACGTAAATGTGACTTATCACATTCAAAAATGATGTCTGCCCTACAAACTTTCCCACTTGCGTTTTGGTGACGAGATAATGCCTACAGCCAAACTGTTAAATTAAGCATTGGAGAAAGCCGTGGACCCAACTTCCATAAGACTGTGATTCTAATCCTTGTATTGAAGAAACACACAAGAAAAATATCTAAGAAACCAATATCAAACACAGAAAATTCTGTTTGATTTACAAGCTCCCGAACCTTATGACTGAAATGATCATGCCGATAATTAAGCTTGGTGGACAATCTACCCAAATAAAATGTTTTCCATTTTAATAACTTCCCCGAGCGATGTTTCAGACAGACAGTGATGAAATGAAGATTCAGAAGTGGTTGTGTGGATGGAAGACTCAGTGCAAACGAACACCGCCGGAGATGCAAAGCCCGGTTTCTATTCGATATGGGATCTCTTTACTGATAGCTGTGGCTATTTTCTTTCGCCAAAAGTCCACTTCCCTTTCAAGCCCATCTTCTTTAATACTCGGGCTTTGTAAAGAAAAGTAAAGTGAAATGATTATAAATATAAATAATGATAAAAATAAATTTATTAAGAGATTATTAAAAAGATTTAAAGGATCGCATCAGTATAAAATTATGCATAAATAGACCCGAATAGACTCTATTACACCTTCTGTCCAAGTAGACCCAAAAATTTAGGTAGAAGAAACCATGGAAGAGGATAAATCAGATTCACATTGAACACACAGGAATACACATGAGTTTGAATAGAAAACACCTTACACCGCTTCTAAATCAATTAACACATTCCTATCTCCTCTCTCTTTTTTGTAGACAAATCCAAGGCTTAGTTGTTATTCTACTCTAGCTCAAACGCCCAGCATAACCTCTTGCCACCACCAGCTGGCCTTAATGGCCTTCTTCCTGTTCTTCCTTGAAGTTTCCCTTGAATCCTGATTCGTACCTCTCTCTCTCTATATGTCTTACATCTGGCTCGAAGTCTTCTCTTTTGAGTATTAACGTTAGTACCATGATTTCGCCTAAATGAAATAAGCGCACTGCATTAATTCTTAGAAATAAATGCACCGAATGTGGGCCATAGCCAGGTGGGGCCTGACTTCTTTTTATAAAACCCAAGATGACGTAAGCAAGGGATCGACTGCTGACAAGCTCTTCGGATTTCGAGGAAAGCATTGTCCATGCGCCACAACGTTTACCACGCGTTTTAATTAATTAACATGGAGGAATAAAAGAGGATAAGTGAAGGAAAAATCAATCCTAAGTTAAAAAGTAAATAATTTTATTTTTTTCCATCATTATTTTTATCCTCGATTATCAATCTTATCTTTCCTTGTTGTTATTGACACCTCGACCTCTACTTTTATTATCTTTACAAATTAATTTTATAATTTTCACCTTTTCCCCTTTATGTTTCCAAGCATACAAACACCCATGAAAAAGAGAGCATACTTACCTTGTGTACAAGTTTCACGCAACATATCTGCCTAAACTTATCATGAGGATGTCCCGTGGAAGTTATCCCGTCGCAATTCATGTCATCAATTATAAAATAAGAATGTCAACCTGTGCATGATCACTAAACACATCGTAACTATTTAATTTCGACTTTGCCTGGTCAAATCCGTAGTCTTATATCAGCAAGCAAGCCCCCATTAATCAAATAATGCAGTGTTGACATGGGTATGGGTGCATGGGGTGATTGGAATTTTTTGATAGAAATCCCATATTTGACTTGGTGTGAGAAGCAGCATGCCAACGTGCAGAATGGAAATTCAAGCGTTAATAGCCTGAATTTCAAAAGAGGTTTGTTTTGGACGACATCGGATGTGTTCTATTGACCATGAATGGCCAAGATTGCACTCTGCATTAACCCAAACGCAAGGAAATCCCGAAAGTTCAGTTTGCAACTTTGCATAATGTGCGCTTTTGTAGATTTGGAAGCTTTGTAGACGCCAGGAGACTGGTGAAACCAGTGTCCGTCCAAGCCCAGCTATAAAGTAAGCTAAATTAGTATAAAACCGAAAACAATGGAGATGGGAGTCTGAGACATGTGATGCTTATACCTGTTTTTTGGCCATGATGATTGACTGACATTTGTGTACAATTCAATGTTTTGATTTAGAGAAAATAAGGCACTGCACATATCATATTTATGCTAAAAAAAAAAAAAGGAATTGAAGGGCTTAGCCAGGCTGGTTAGTTCACCTCCGCATTCTTGGGCATATCAAAACCTTGAGACAGTGCTTTTAAAAGAGGCTTCAGTTTAGGCCCAGGCATTTTACAGTTCCGGCCGAAAATAATGTGGCCTAAGCGTGGGCGGAAATGGGCTGGAATGGTCCAACAATCTTGGTTTTGGCCTCACTTAAAAAATAGGGAAGTACATCGGGGTCGGGTTGAGAATTGAGATAGGTTGGGGTCAGTCTTAACTTTAATCCTAATTAAAAAATTTCAACTCAACACTAGTTATAGCTCTATTATTAAAACCTTAATTCAACCCTAACCTAACACTAAGAGAATTAGGTTGGATTCAAGTTAAAAAATTCAAACCAATCCAAATTACAAATTGGGTTTGGTTTGGGTTGAATAAGATTTGGCCAATCCAAGTGAGACATTTCTTCAACTCAACCCAACTTTTGATTGGGATAGTGGAACCCCAACCCCAATTTACACCAGTGCTTAGGCCATGTTTTATTTTACTCTCTGTATTTCCGTACTCAAATTTTTGTATGGTTTAAATTTGTACCACCACGTTGTATATGTAGTGCTCATTTGAATGCTTGCAATTAAGTGACAATTAATCATTGTCACTGTAATTTTATATACCTTACATCTACTGTTGGACATGACAGAATAGATACACCATTTAGTTTATTTTGATGCTGCAGCGACGTGCTTCCCAAACGGGAGTCATATGCAAATTAAGAAAGCTTTCTTCTCCCTTTCTTTTCTGCTGGATGCTTGTTTCATATTCGGGGCTGCAGGAGCTTGAGACACAAGCGTCCTAAAAGTGTACACGTTGCACACTTGAACTTAAATAAAACCATATTCAGTATATCTGCTGAAATTAGGTTTTTTGTACAACGTAAACGCACACTTTAGCTTGATGATATAGGAAGAGCATGAGATGTTTTAGCAATTTAACACATTTTAGTCAGAATGATCATAATTTTCACTTGTTTAAGACTTTAAACTAAGTGTAAATTAGGGATTGTATTTAGATAACTAAAACTTGATCTGTGGTGTGGTTTGATGAAGATGGTTTAAAAAGTGGTATATTAATCACTTTTTTATTTCAGGATATGATATATTTTGAATCGTCATCCTTTTATTTTTGGTTAAATAATTGTTTTATTACCATCATTCTTTATTCTACTGACATTAAATATTCGAACTTACTCTCTTTAAAATTCAACCATGCATTTTTATTCTAGGAGTTGATTGTGTCTACTTATATATCAACCATCGGACTTCTAGAGGGCATCTGATATGTTTCTTTATACAAACTAACACAAGGCTAATGGTGTAAATTAGTCATCAATTGCGGCCAATAAATGGGCACCAACGACCTTAATTGGTGTTTACGAAAAGCATCTCTTTTTCAATAACCTTTCAATGCTGTCCAACTCACTCCCATGCAAAATTAAAGTGCATGCAATTCCAAGAAATTACATGATGATATATACTAAATCCAGAAGCCCTGGCCTCCACCGTACACAAATGCTAACTCAGCCCACATGAGGAAAATGACAGATGCGTGGAGAATCCGCAGATTCCATAGGATGGTTAACACATGTCATATGCCCATCTTTTCTATTCATGATTAGGTGAGCCATGGCTTCATAAAAGTAAGAAAATCTACAATGCAGTTGGCGACTGATGCTTGAGTGTGCATTCTTCATGTAATGCTTGATTTTTGCCAATATATAGCATCGCACAAATTGGGCATGCGTAGGTTCTGATAAACGGCTTGGATAACCCAGAGGTTGGAAAGCGAGGTTTCTTTAAGGGGGAGTATGAAAGTGGGGTGCTGGAATGAGGATGGGGTGCTGGAGTTGGAGATCTCCCGGTGACAATCGCCTGTGATTATTGTAAGGAACAACTTTTGGGGACTCGATAAAGGTGGAAAAGGCTGGCAATTTTTTCTTCTTGATGCTTAGAAGCTAGAATCGAATAAGAACCCCTGATGGACAAGGACTTGGCCACATGGGAAAGGTTAAAGTGGGAAGCATACCTCCCCTTTTCCGCGAAGTTACTCTGATACCCTTCCTATTTTTAATCAACCTAATTTCCCTTGACATGGATGTCTCGAAAGGGCCCAGTTGCTTTCATCTGGATGCAATGAATATTTTTAATGGTGAGTGAAAAAAGGATAATTTTGAAATTGCATTTACATATACTTTTAGTCAAAAGTAGAGTACTTGAATTCAACGAATGGAATATAACAATGAATGCCCTTTGGTTTAGGATGGTTTGGAGCATTTCATCAGCTTTTGATTTTTGACATATTAGGGTTGAAATGTCATGATGACCCATTTTCAATCTCAGATCACTCTCAAGTAATCACCATCTAATTAAGTGGGTCTTTACTGCTATAAACAGCGCACGATGATACTTACACCGTAAACAAGTTATTGATGTATGACTTTATTTTTCCCATTACAGCATAGAAATGATTTCTCAAGCGCACAAAAACTACGTTGGTCCAATCAATTAGGATGAGAAACAGTTATATCGAGTTTGGCAAGGGCGTATGGATCGAAGGGGCAATATGGTAAGCCTGGAGAGATGCAGAGGACATGAATAATATTTGAGAATGAAAGAAGAGAAAGAAAAGAAGCAATCTCCCAATCATATTGAAAGCGCCATGATATAGGCAAAAGGTCCACACCATACCCACCAACCTCTCTTTCAAATATGTCTATCACATCAGGAATCTAAGACACAGTGGGCTGGCCACATCGGATTGCTCTCATTATTGGGATTTCCAGGCAAACCCGTAAAAGGATAAACTTGAGTTTCTAATTTATCTCTTAGCCTATTTTATTTTCGTGATGTTGTCATGGAATTCGACAAACTTGTGTCTAATAACTT
The DNA here is from genome assembly GCA_036873735.1 of Pouteria campechiana. NCBI lineage: Eukaryota > Viridiplantae > Streptophyta > Magnoliopsida > Ericales > Sapotaceae > Pouteria > Pouteria campechiana. The sequence goes on along the minus strand of JAYJMB010088594.1, from coordinate 10,238 downwards.
CTTTGCATGACTCAATATTGTTGATTTCTGTTATTTTGTTCGAAGTATCGGTGCAAAATGTTTTTAAAACGATGTTTATGGTTATCATATATCGTTACTCTCTCTCTCTCTCTCTCTCTCTCTCTCTCTCTCTCTCTCTCTCTCTCTCTCTCTCTCTCTGTTGTCAGACAACGTCTACGCAGCTCTCCCATAGGTTGTGTAGTGTTGTGTCCGAGGATTTTTTCATACAAAGGGAGGCTGCAAGATGATCCACTGGGCCCTTAAATTGTGTAGTATCTATGCTATTCTAGAAGCAAACATGCATGATTATAGTCATCTATATCATGTCCAATAAAAGTGTTAATTTAGTTGGATTGAAATTTGTATCCAATAGCTAGACTTCAGTATCTCACATATGAATTGATATGGTTAGTGATTTAGTGTAGTAACATTCTGTTTATGCATAATAAAAAAAGCTATAAAATTACGTACTTGCTGTGAATGAAAATACAGAGATTTTTACCTTCAATAAAGACCACAGTTCTTCTTACCTCTCTTCTACTCGAGATTATTTTTATTATTTGTTTCGTGTTGTCTAGGAACAATATTGTACACACAATTTTTCCAACTATAAAATGTTAACACCTCATCATCATTTTAGAATGATCCAATCTATTAGATTGATTAATATTGGCCCCACAAACAGTAGAAGATATGAATTTGATTGCACCCGTAATTATTTGAAGAATATACCATACTTTAGACAACTTCTAAATTCAAAACTTCCTTAGGAAGAAAAACAAGAGAGTCACACGGCCAAGAAAAGAATCTTAAATTCACTCATCTTGCAAAATCGATAGTAAAGATGAATTTCACGGGCTTCAAAATTACTTAAAATATAGTGCAAGTTTATAACATATAATATCATGTAAGTTCATAGTATAATGTATTTATTTCAACAAGAATGTCAATAAAATTGAAGCAATCAGCATCATTCAAGTATGTTTAGCATTTTATAAGTTAAAAGATACAATAACTAACAAATTTTTGAGAACGTTAATGATGGAAAATATTACCTAGTATATGTTAAATTGACCTTTTAGTTTAATAAATTATATTAAAAACAAATATGAACAATGATAATGATTCACGTAAGGCACCTTTTATATTAGAAGGTTATCTTAAAAGAACAAAATTGTACTAGCTCTACGTTGTAACAGTAAACTCAAAATAGATAATACTTGCTCAAAAGTAAGACAATGGCTTGAAGATGGGTATCATAGATAATATCAGAACTACTTTCTAAAAGTTGAAGGTAGCAAGCATAGTGGGCTTGTAATATTCTTGAGTTGAGGTGAATTTACACCCCAAAAGTCAATACGAATCATATTTCGGACCATATTTATACGATCCAATCTAGTAGGTTTATTATTTTTAGCCCCAGTAAAATGCCAACTATAATAAAACCCAATGGGTCCATCAGTTGGTTGAACAATCTTAGGCTGTAATAGTTTTTCTTCGAAAGGCTGTGGAACGCAAGGGGGATTCTTCGATGCTCTCATTTTTACTATCCGACACGTTTTACAACCGATAAATTTCCATCAATCACGCAGTCGGTGCTCCAAAAAGTCAAAAAGCTTTTGATTCATGAAACTTATAAAATGGGCACCATGGCATTGGAATGTCTTTCTTTCTTTTCGGCCACATGCGCATGCTTTCAAGTACTTTGCACTGCCACGAGGATGAGTATCAAAGCTCCTGATGCTACAGAGTTACAGTAAAAAGATTACTTGCATTCCAAGTCTGAAATATCGATACCAAGAAAAACTTGAGAAATAAGAATATTTCAAATTATTCATGCTACCCAGAATGCCGGATACAGAACCAACCTTGCTAATCACTTGGGCCACTCAACTGCAAGCTAGGTTAAACGCAACATGGTTGGCGCAAGATACAACTATTGCACCCATTGTCAGCTCTTAGACACCTATTTAGAGGACTTTTTCGCGCTGATTGTTGAGGAGCAACTGTTTGTACAATAAGTGCAACAGCACCGATGTTGCACAGGCACTTAGCAATTCAATCAATCAGGTTCTGATGGCAAATGATAGGGTGTGAGGTAGTGCAGGAATCTACTCCCTCCCCCCCGCCCCCCGCCCTAATAATTCAATCTGCTACCTGCCATCCTCTACTTTCCTCGAGCATAAATAGGCTTTGTCAGGCGGCTACCAACATATCTCATTCTTTAGAAGTTTCACTATTGGGAAACCATGGCGAATCCTGTGTCGAAGAAACCAAAACCAGTTGCCCCCAAAAGATCTCCTTCAGTCAAAATAATACCTTCGCCAAATCCCAACAGAGGAGACGAGATTATTCATTCCAGCCACCCCCACCCCCTAATGCAAGTTCACACGCCATACCTCTTCACGTGCATGGGTTGTAAGGAATTCGGCGCCGGAGCGAGGTTCAAATGCAATATGTGTGACTATGATCTCCATGACTTCTGTGCCTTGGCACCTCCCTCTATACAAAGCCATCCTCTCCACCGTCAACACCAGCTCATCTTCTATTCCAAGACAGGTGAGTTCTTACAGATCCTTTTTTATCTTCCTGAAAATGCATTGATACCGCAATCAAGTGGTATGACAAATGAAAGTTGCCTGGAAAAGGAAACATCTAACTGTAGAAGATATGCTTTCCAGCCGAGAAGTATCATGATATGCTTATTTGACTAACTGTCAGATGAGTGGGCATCTAATGGACTGTTAAAAAAATGCAAGAAGAATACTTTGGTTTGTACTTGGACAAGCATCAACTTAATTATCAGTGGTTTTACTTTGGTTTGTACTTGGACAAGCATCAACTTAATTATCAGTGGTTTTGATTGGCCAACCATACAGATTTTAGTTTTGGTAGGATTGGCCATCTCTGCATTGCACCTACCATCGGGCAGTTAATCTGCTTCTAGACCTGCTAAAAAGTGCTGCATGAAGCGAGCAAAAATGCATATTCCTTTTCATTATCAGAACTTCTCTCTCTCATATGTATCTTTTGTGACAGCTCTTTTCTAATAATGAGATCCACTTGACTAGCTGATTGATTCATAGAATTCGATCAGGTACATTCACAAGATAGTTTCCCGACATCCAGTGAGGATCTCCACAGTCTGTCCCATTCAATGATGAGAGGACAACTGTTGTAGCAGCAAATATTGTATCAAAATTTTGTTTGATCTCTGTATAAACGATCTTAAAATAATTTTCTGCATATACGCAGGAAAGATACGGGACTATTAGCATCAGAGGGAAACATTAATGTACTGTCACGATGGAAGCTCTATGAACTAATAAGGGCTTGCCAGACAGTATGTTATTTGTGAGTCAAATATTTTGAGCTTTTGTTTTATTGATCCCATGTTACTTTTAGACGTGTGTTATTAGAATTGGACTGGTGGTTAAACTTGTCAGTGTTCAGTGCTGGTTTAACTTTTTTTTTAGAAAAAATTTAAAAATGATATAACATAATTTAAAAAAATCTAAATCATAGATATTAATTTAAATATATAGATATTTTATTAATTTAAATATATAAAAATTTAAAGCCAAACATGAGTGGGGAATTCATGCATGAATTCATGTAAGACCACTCATGTTTGGCTTTACTGTACATTTCCACGCCACTTGTCAGATAGATTTCATAACCTAATGCAACTCGTGATCATAGAACATATGCACCACCGCATATAAAAGAGCTTTTGGCCAATCCAAGGATTAGGAAAGTGTGCGGATTTAAAATTTTCTTAGCTAGCTTAACGATTCCCGTCCCATTAGCTTGCTTTCATTGAAATTTTCTAACGAAGGTTTTTTTTTTCCCCCTCCTCCCCTCAACTAAAAGGTGGAATTCTTCGCTCAAAATGCGAGGTCTGTGGCAAGTCTACAAAAGGATACAACTTCCGTTGCACAACATGTAATATTGAGATGCACCCATCTTGCACCATGCTCTATCCCGAGATGGATCTTCCCACACATCCCCATACCTTGATTCTCACGTCTGCCACAGCAATCCCAAGCCGCGACACTAGTTTCTATTGTGGAGAGTGTCAGAGGAAGCGGTCCGGCCGAGTCTACTATTGTCCTGTCTGCAATTACCACCTTCATGCTGTTTGTGCCAAAGACATGGTGAATGGACTCTATCTCCATGGATTAAAGGCCCCGCAAAAGCCCAGCATGCTTGGGTTTGCAGCGCGGCTTGCATCACATGCTGTTTCAGGGTTTATCGGTGGCCTGATTGAGGGATTTGGAGAAGGGGTTGGAGAAGTTCTTGTTGACAATATTGGGAGAGGTGATGGAGTTAACAATAAAGCCAAATAAGCAGTGTTTGAAACAATATTGTTTGTGGAATTGGCTGTGGTCTTTGGTGATCTTATTATGTGGCTTGTAGAAGATATGGTGTTTGTTTGGTTATGCTAATTGTCGCAGCTTCAAGAGATTGCTTATGGTAACGTAGGCCTTGTAATGTTTTGTTGTGTGCAGGTATCAATTCGTGATATGTAAAACTGTTGTAGCTTGTGCAGTTATCAATTTATTGTGCAGGTTTGCTTATTGCACTTCTAAACAATACTTTGGTGGTCAATAATTGAACGGCCAAGATCACTAATGGCTGATTGATGATTAGTTGGATGGACAGGATATGTGGGCATGTATTCTTACTACTGGGAGACCACAAAAAAGGCAATGTCTTCTTCACGAGTGGGACCAGTGGCAGACTTAGGTGGAAGCAGGTGGAGGCTTGCTTGTAAAAGAATTCGAGCCATCCTAACTACTCCCCCTAACATTTTTTATGGTAATTGCTCAAGCTAGTGATCATTAATCGATAAGTTCTACATGTTTTCATGGTTCGTCTACGTCGTGCTTTACAAGAGGTTGAAATGAGAATAGATATGCATTCTCATGCAAATGCAATATTTACATATCCTACTTATTACAATGATTTTATTTTTTTCTCATTATTAACTGAAAATTTCATCATCATATACGTCTCCATTTTCAGTCCCTCAACATCTCCATTTACATCAATGTTATAAGATACGCTGTGATATGACAAATGGTGTATATCACATGGAACTACATTAATAATTCAGAAAGTGTAATTTTAAAAAATTATTAGAATCGATGTAACCAATTCGTCATTATAATCAGCCAGTTAGAATTTCCACTGACTTTGAGCTAGCTAAGATTGAATTAGAGAAGATTTTCAGAAGCTGATTGTAGACATCGATCATGCGTAGTAGTTCAAATTTGCACTTATAAAAGGACTAAGGACTAGTATTTTGAGTTTAAAAAGTATCTTTTCAATCGTACCACTTGAGAAACTCTTGTCATAATTTTCTGTAGTTTTTTCCTTTGTCTTGAGAAGTTTTCCACACAAATTTTACTATTTTTCTGTAATAGCTTTTGATCTTAGCCAAATAATTAATAACATTATGAATACAAAGCATCCATTTTCTCACATCCTCAGTCCAATGCTGAGTTTAGCATGGTAAATGATTTAAGAGGGTGTGGAAATATGGAATTACATGCACATCATAAATGATTTAGAATCTTTGGCAACGAAGAATTCAGCCCAAGCCCAACTCATTTTGCTACCTTTGCTAGGGAGATGTGCCTAGGCACTGAATAACCCAATTCCAACCAAAGGTCATTACCATTCAACTAATAAATAATCTAAAATTTTGATACCATCTCTATACCATTCTGGCAATGCATGAAAATGGCATTAAGATTTCAGACAACTATAGGCATTTGCGCTTGGTTAATCCTTTTGAGAAGTGTAGTGTGCTTTTCAAATGGTTTGCTTGATTTTCTAAGGAATGATGTATCTTCTTTCACCTATAAAATACATTATATGAACTGTCATGGAGTGCGAGAATGTCCGACGTGTTTTCCTTTATCGCTACTTCTAGATGACAAAAGACCCATATTAAAAAACATTTAGTCTCCAAAAAGCCATAAGAACAAATTATATCAATATTTTTTGTATATCATTTAGTCTCTAGATATATTTCAACTTTAGAGATATCATTGTCATTCTTGTCAATTAGCTAAAAATGTTTTGAACCCATCTTTATTTCCTAGGCAAAATGTAAAACTACCCCACACTCTTTACAAGAAGATTAACATTACTTAATATTTTTCTTTGCCCATTTCAATATAAATCATGTATTGATGATAGAGATGCAGTTAGCAATATTTATGTTTTTATAGATACAAGTGTACTTTTGTCTGCTCATAAGATTTTGGCAAGAGGACAAATTAAGATTGAAAATCAAGCACATTAATAAAAGTTGGACTTTTGTCAAATAATGAAGATTAAAAGGTATGAATGAATGACCTTTTTCTGCAATTATTCCTTCCAACTATTACCAAAGTAGAAGTAATGACTCAATGGCTTGCATTTCGGCCATCCACCCCTTTACCTGTGAGGAGAAACAGAAAACCAAAAGAAAAAACATGGTGCCGACAGAGAGGAAGAAGAGACGGAGATCCTGTCAATCCAACTTCCAAATAGCGTCGTGTTGTCCTCAACATCGAATGTTGTTTCACTGGCCCACTAGATATGGAGGGAAAAAGGGAAAAAAGGAAGGAATGTTACTCAAAAAGTTCCCTCCATTACTTCCGCTTTGGTCTCTCTCTGTTATATTTCCTCCCCCATCTCTAGCAATCCTTCGAAATTCAGATGGTCCTGCAACAAATCCTAATCTTTTTCCCTCCCAATAATTCAATCCGCTACCTGCTACATCTGGCATCCTCTACTTTTCTTGAGCATAAATAGGCTTTGTTAGGTGGCTACCAACATATCTAATTCTTTAGAAGTTTCGCTATTGGGAAACCATGGCAAATCTTGTGTTGAAGAAACCAAAACTAGTTGTAATACCTTTACCAAATCCAAATAGAGGAGATGAGATTATTCAGTCCCGCCACCCCTACCCCCTAATGCTAGTTGACATGCCATAACTCTTAATGTGTATGGGTTGCAAGGAATTCGGTGTTAGAGTGAGGTTCAAATTCAATGTGTGACTATGATCTCCATGTTGAATAAATTAGTTTTGGGTTTGTACTTTTTCTTTTACATGTTATTTTATTTGTTTTGTCTTAGTGAAATTTGTCTTATTCTTAAGGAATTAGTTATAGTTGGAAATGTCTATTTTCTTGCTCTTATCCATTGTATAATCAAATAAATTTGCGTGTTGCATTGTGGTTTGTTGGCTATCGTATTCACCTGATTTCTCACAAAGTGGTATCAGAGCCAAGTTAGGTTTCTTTTCCTTCAACGATGGCAACAATGAAGTACAATCTTCTACTCTTGGATCGCACACTTGATTTTCATTATGGCAGGTTAAGATGAGCGCTACACTACCGCAGATGGATTTGGATAAGGCACTATTGGGATTCGAGAAGATGCCTTCATCCTAGTTAACAAAAGAAAAGCAACATAAGGATCATAAAGTTTTATCTCAAATTAATTTTCATCTATCAAATCAAATTCTGCAGGATATTGTGAAGGAGGAATCAGCCACTGGGTTCTGGTTAAAATTAGAACAATTATATATGATGAAAAGCTTAACCAGTAAGTTACATATGAAACAACATTTGGTACATCTCTTGAGGGCTATTTAACTTCATTTAAAGAAGTTGTTTTTGATTTGGAGAATTTGAAAGTTAAGTATGAGAATGAAGATCTAGCATTAATGCTATTATATCCATTACCTTCTTCAT
>JAYJMB010088593.1:0-19179 GCA_036873735.1 Pouteria campechiana | reverse complement strand
CGATCTGGATTGCAAATTCCAATTAGATATATCTCATTAGCAGGTTCTTAATAATTAGTCAAACTCCATAAGATTACAAATTCCAATTAGATAGGGGGAGTTTGCAAAAATGTCTCATTGTATAAGGCTTGGCTTAAGGCTTATGTTCACTAATGATGACTTAAATATAAGAAGCCTTAAGTATGCATGGATTGTGCACTCTTTGGTAAAGCCACCATCTATTCAAGCATAGTACGCAAATTATTTTAAGGAATAAATGATTCATCATGGTTCATGGTGCATTTACCTTGCTTATCATATGTTGGATCATAGATGCATTTCTGCTTAAACATAAGCATTTATTTCATGGAATTATCATTTTAAGCCTTTACTTGATATGATATGTGAGCTTGAGAAAAATCATAATGGATAAGCACATCCTGAGTAATGGATAAAAACACATCCTGATAAACGTGCTTTATGTGAGTAAAAGTCTTTATCCATGTCTTACAAATTGAGAAAATCATAATGGATAAACATATCTGAATAAGCATGCTTAATAAACATACTTGATTAAATTTATCCTTGCTCAAAGCTTAATTCAAATTTCTATCCTGCTTGAAAGCTTAAGAAAACTATGGGCAAATGTGTTTTGATTTATTCCAAGTTTCATAAGTAAAGAGCAAAAATATTGTGTGCAGGACCATAGTCACTTATTGCAGGCACCTGCAGATACCGCCTACCATCCATAGATAAAGTACTTCATCTGAAGATACTACCTGCTAGTTCACAGTCGCCTTCTAATATCTCCGATGCAACAATCACTTGGCGCAACCGCCTGCCATATCACCTGCAAGTGGACAACAAGGTGAATGTGAGAGTTTTTGCAGACATCTGACCATAGTCAATTAGAGTAGCCGCCTACCATATTGCCTGGCATATAGTCACTTGACATAGCTGCCTACCACTAATGCTTGCTGACTTCCAATGTTCAAAAATCCAAACATCTCAGGCCTTCAAGTTGCTTCCCACTTATATTTTTGAAGTTCTATTTAAGGAGAAGCTAAGGGACAACTCAAGGTTGAAGAAGCAAGCAGATTAAGCTTGAAACCTTCCATAAATCTTTGCATCCCTAGGCCAAGAGCTTTAAGCTTCAAATATCATCCAAGAGCTTCCTTTTATGTATCTATTTAAGGCCCACTTCTTCCATATATCCAAGGGAGATCTTGTGTGCTGCAAAGAATTACTCCAAGATCAAGTCCTCCCAAAGATCATCAAGGAGCTTAACGATTCTAAGTGACAAAGGCGAATCTACCAACAAGAAACCCATTTAAGTTCTCCAAGTATTTTCACTCCAAAAGTTGCTAAGATCAAAAGGCTTCAACTTCACATCAACACAACATTAAGGGAGTTTGAAATCACTATAATGTGCTTATTGTGTTATCATTTTATTTATATTTTAACTATTTATACTCATCATCCTAGGCAGAGAGGCATATCATTGTACACAAAATACCTGTAAAGGTAGAGTTTCTAGTGAGCTTGTGAAACCGAAGTTATGCCTCTTAAAGCTAGAATCTAGAAGAGTGTTGGGAACACTAGTTATGCCCTCTGGAGCTAGAATCTAGAAGAGTGCTGGGAACACTAGTTATGTCCACTGGAGCTGGAATCCAAAAGAGTGTTGGGAGCATTGTGAATACACGAGTTAGAATTCAGAAGAGTGTTGGGAGCACTATGTTTATGCCCGCTAGAGTTGGAATCTAGAGGAGTGCTTGGAGCACTACCTGTACTTCTACTATTGGATATAGTGGAACCTAGGACACAAGGTGTATGTGTTCTTGAAAGAGTGTATATAGGGACGGGGTGCCTGAATCACTATAAAAATATCTTTGTTTGTGTGTTTGATTGCTTTACTATTTATGCACTTTATTGTTTTATTATTCATCTCATATTGCATAGCACATAAGCATGAAAAGAGGGAAATTAATTTCATAGGGGTTAAGAAATAATTTTTAAAGACCCAATTCTCCTCTCCCCTCTTGGGTTAAGCCACCTTATGGGAACCAACATCAGCTTCCTCAACCTTCTTCGTTAACACTACACTCCCTTTATATTGCTTTTGAAATTTTTGTCCATTGGAGGTAGTTGGCTTTCTTCGAATATTGAAGACCGTTCTGAATTTTCTCCCATTGAAAAGCTACCTCCTTAATAAACTCATTGTAACTAGAAAGCCCATAGTGTTGTCCCTGAACAAGATGCCTTTTTGGTTTTGGAAAACACCGACTAAAGACTTTTATGCATGACTAACTCTTTCATTATTTTTGTAAAGATGCTTATTAAGCCTAAAGGGACGCAGCCTCAAAGAGTTACAATCTTTGTCAAAATAAAGACTGCTTTTCTTTGAATTTCTTTTCATTTTCAGCTAAGCTTTATTTGTCCATTGTTAAATAGTTTTTACTTTGAAAGAAAGTTTGACCAAAGAGTGCAACCAATAATATCTGGTATAAGTAGCTTCTACTCATCATCATATGCCAAAGAGATTTAGCCATAGTTTGTCTGAGGAATTTGTCTGATCAAGTTCTAGTTTGTCTTTTGTAAGTAACAACAAATTGGCTCCGAGTAGATCCATATGATAAATAACTTCAACTTTACAAATTTATCTAAGATCATTGCACCATTTTACTTCATCTTCTAGTTTGTCTGTTATAAGTGATAGATGAATTGTAGAGGATCAGATAAAGTTCTTCTCTTTACTATTTATTAGATGAAGTTTTCTCACCAAACGAAGTTTCTTTCATTAGATGAAGTTTCTTTCACTAGACGAAGTTTCTTTCACTAGACAAAGTGGTTTTGTCTATCGGTTTGTCTGTTATAACTAACAAACGAATCTTATTGATACGAATAAGGCTTCTTCATAGTAGATGAAATAACTTTGCCTATTGATTTGTCTATAGAGAGTTGTAGACAAATTTGTAAGGCTTAGACAAAGTTCTTCAACTAGTTCGTCTATTGATTTTTCTATCGTAAGTAACAGATGAATTGACGAGCCGTAGACAAATCCTTTTCCAGTAATTTATTTTTGCTTTGTCTATTACAAGTAATAGACAAATCATTTAGATGCATAGATAAATCACTTCTTCAGCGGTTCGTGTGATGGTTTGTCTGTGGCAAGTGGCAGACGAACTTGCAAATGAAGACGACAAATAAAGTTATTCATCTATGGCTATTGTGCCTCTTCTACTTCATTTTTTGTATCTTCTGTGAAGGATTGTAGACAAGTTTTTTGATCTTCTTCAATTCCAAATTGACTTTATTTGAGAGACAAATGCTTGATTAATTCAACTTCATTTTTAGCTCTTAATTTGTCAGAGTTCAGCTCCATTTCATCTCTGCTTTTGCAAACTAAATTTGTATTTGTGTTGTGGACAGATGTTGAGTATAAGTAGTTTATCTGACTTATTCGTGGAAAAATTTGTCTAAATATGTCTAATGTCGATGCTATCTAATACTAACTTTATTTGTAGGAGATTTATTTGATCACTCATTGAGGCTTGAATGTTGAATTTATTTGATCACTCATAGCTACAAATGTACTTTACAACTACTTTTTAAAGTTTTAGTGTCATTCTTTTTTAGCATTCTTATCTTCATTCGATCAATGAATTTTGCTTGCTAATGCATTCTCTGTATATGTTGCCACTGTATTTGAGTTGCTTTCCTATACATCATTTATATCTGTCTTTGTAATACTTGGGAACATAATTGTCAGTAGCACAAATGTTCACTCATATATTATTGCTCATCATCGAAACCTAGTTGTTTGCCATATATGCCATTTGGTTCAATAGTGATGCCTTGTAAGTCATAGTACACTTCATTTCCTCATTAGATGTGGGTGGTGAACCCATGATCCTTGTGTTCCAATAAGGGTAGGGTACCATAGAGGGTAGTGATAAAGTTGTCCCAGAACCAGCAACATTCATAACCGAGGTTACAAGGATGTACTAATTACACCTCGAAGAGGGGAAAGGGTGATACTTCACAACTTGTAAATTCATTCCTGGAAATGATATGAAAATGATGCATGGGTATGAATTAGAATGCCTTGATGATAAGGCCGATTCTGGTAATGAAAGAATAATGAGGAATAGTTGTGGATGAGAATGTCTTAATGAAGACTAGCCATGGAACTAATATGAATGATAAGGTAGTGTATGAATCGTGATTATAGGAATGAATTAACAGTGAAACTGCATATGAATATGGTTTTTGGAAGCATGTGCATCATGGGTATGTGAACATTGCATGTCATGAACTGCATATGTATTGAAATTGATAATAAATTATTAATGATTTATTTACTATTGTTTATCATTGTAATTACTTATTGAGTTCGCTCGAACTCACCCTACTTTATTTTTAGTTTTTAGTTGACAGGTCAAAAGACGAGGCTCAAAATGGGGTTGGAGCTCCTGATTGGGAATAGGCCATGATTCTTATGTGAGCTTGATAGTTGTAAATATTATAATCCCTTTTTGTTAACAATTGATGTGATGTATATAAGTTATAAATTCAATAGATTCAAACTTTATGTATATAAGACATGTATAAAATAATTGCACTGGCATGTCACAATAGTGGACTGTATGCATATATTATTGTCATAATAATGTGACTTGCAATTTTGGGACATATGTGGGTATATTATGTGTAGTGATGTTCATGGATTTATGAGGTTATGTGAAAATGCTTATACAAGTATGGTAAGTGGAAATTTATGGGAGGTCATTTAGTAGCACCTTAAAAGTGGGATGTTATAGTTAGCTAGGAAAATTCGAGAGTAATTATGTTAAAACATTGAAACTAAATAGAATTTTCTCTTGATTATCAGTAATATATGCTTAGAAAATCTGAGAGTAACTATGTTAAAACATTGAAAATGAATAGGATTCTTTCTTGATTATCAGTAATATATGCTTAGTCTTTTATTGCCATTAACATATGATTTAGAGAGAAGGATAGGCAATTTTCATTGTTAATGAAATTATTTTGAGCATATAATGTCATGATCATGTGAAGTGTATGCAGATTAGTTGATGATATTGTGAACTCAGTGATATATTTTGAATGATATGAGCATGTTAAAACTTGTTTGATTATCCCTCAAGGCGAAATTCTAGATAACATGTTTACTTAGAAATGATTTAGATATTCTTTGATCAATTTGAGCCTTTCATGTTAACCTAGAATATCATGTCATTAGAGTCCCCATTAAGCCTTAATATTAGAATAGAATATTGTAAGGCCCGGAAAATTCCATGTACGTAAATTTTGATTTTGATTTTATCGGTTTTGCAAGGAGTATATTAGAATATAATTAAATTTTTGAGAAAATTATTATGAAACATTTATGAAATTGAGTAGATTATTAATATAAACATGAAAATGAGGTTTGGGGTACACTAAAGTCTATTAAATAAATGATTTAAGTGAAAAAGAAAATGAATTTAAATCGGTGGAATGTCAAAGGTGTAAATACTAAAAAAGATAGATTTGTTTTATAAAAAAATTATAAAAATTGATGGAATATCCATATTAATTTGAGTATAGTGAGGATACATTTTAATTAATGATTAACAAGTGAAGAAAAATTGAAAATGTATGTAGAAGGGTGAAATATTGAGTATGCTGGTAAATTCAAGAAAATTTTAATTTAAATTAATTTTAATTAAAAAAATAAATTAAATTATGGAAAATGTCAGATTTATTGAATGAGAAATTAATATGGGTATATGATTTATAAATTGGTCATCCCATACATGTTTAAGGATGAGATTAGAGCAACTTTAATAAAAGTCAAGAGAGGCTCACGTGTATGGAACGTGATAGGGCAGCAGATTACCATGAAAAATAATCAAATAAAGGAGATGCAACATCCCACTTCATCCCTCTTCTCAAGCGGCCCTTCCCTTGCTCATGTTGGAGCTTTCCTCATCTTCTAAAATTTCACTTTTCAGCTTGTATGCTTAAGGGAAGTGGAAGCAAACATAGGTGGGTGTGATTTGCAACAGATGGCCATGATCTTCTCTTGAAAGTAAGGTGAGATAACTAGCACAAGTGAAGAATTAATCCCTATAGATGGAACTACTAGGGAAATCACAATTTTTAGGTATAAAAGTTGCTAATCCAAGTTGCTAATCATGTTTATGTAATGAATTCATGAAGATCTTGATGAATTTTTTTTGTTATAGATTAATCTAGGATTCTGGGTAATTAGGGTTTGCTAGAATATTGGTTAGCATAATTAAGGGGCTTCGATTGATGTTATTATGGTATTATTAATATTAAATTAAGTGAAAATATGGATTAGATATAATGGAATGGATTACAGAATGTTGAAAAAATTAAAATTCAATGGAAATGCCCTAGTTTCACTAACTATTGGGGCTAAAATTCCTAAGATTTAAGCTAGGTGATTAAGATTAATTATAGCAAGTTAATCATGGTTTAGTTAGATTATTAATATGGCATCTAATTACCTTAAATAGATTGGAAATGATTAAGGTGGACAGCAAGGTATAAAATAGAACATGTGTATTGTATTAAAATGCCTTCTTAAGCAGCCATTTTTAGCTTGATTAAAACCTTATCAAATGAATTGATTTTATGAATATAAAAATATTTTATCATTTTTCATATGATGAATGACAAATTTTCAAATTTTGGTAGAAAAATTCCAACATTGACATGTCCAAAAAAATTCAGAAAATAAATACCCTGAAATTCACTACTGCCAAAGTGTCCATCCTGAAATTGCACATGGTGCTGATGGCATCCCAATTTTGACCCATAAATTGTTTAATTTTAGAAAAGTGTTCAACAATAAAGGTTTTATATATTCAAATTATCTTTCTAATAAGATAAGAACCATTAAACTCTAAGTTTATGTAAGCAAGTTATATCTAAAATAGTATAACAGTCTCTAAATCAATAAACATTACCTTATGGGATCCATGACTCCAATTGTGAGTTGAATTTATAAATGTTGTCAATACGAAAGTTGTATAAATTAAAAGTATATATTAAATTACATAAGAATCACTTAAGTTGAAATTTACATGAAAGAGTTATGCCTAAATTACTAAAATTGTTCCTAGGAAATGATTTACTGCAAAAGGTGTCACTTGTGGGGCCCAACAACTCAATTTAAAGGCTGAATAAGAAAAAGTGTTCAACATAAAAGTTGTAAGAATTAAAATTATCTAAATAATTAGAGAAAAATCACTAAATTTAGAACTAATATGAGAAAGTTATGAATAATTTACTCTAACTATGTCTAGTGGGCAAAAATAAAATTATGTAAAATGCAATGAGATGTATTAGGCTGAAAAATCTGATCATTATGCTTCATTATATTAATGATAATTGCTTATACATATATAATAAGATATGAAATTTGTGTGATATGTGTAGGATTTTCTGGCATGGGGGGCGACAAGTCGAGTTTAAAAAGATATGGATTATAAAGTAGATCATTATGAAGTTGATCATAATGACTGTTAAGGGATAGTAAGTATCCCATAACTATTTTATTATAATGATTCAATGGGATAGGTATCCCATATTCGTTTTGGTGTTATAACTTTCTGTGGTTGTATAAAGATTGATTATGTGTATGCATGGGATTGTGAATATCCCAGGATTAACAAATAAAAATGAGTTTGTATGCATGATGTGGGATTGGTAAAAATCCCAAGTTATATGATTTGTGTATTGATTTTATTTCTTTTTTAATGTATAGATTAGTGGGATAGAGGATATCTTCTTGCTTGTGTTTATTATGATTATCTTGATGTATGGAAATGCGAATATATAATTTGGGGATATGAGAATATCCTGAGATGTGGATTGTACATGAGTATGTTTTGTTATGCATATGTTTGGATGTATAATGATAAGATTTTATTTATTTATTTATTTATTTTGAAATTACCTGGATGTGATCATGCCTGGATGGCATGAGTTGATGTGTATGCAAACGTGTGGATTGATTCTTGGGATACAGATGGATCCCTCATTTTGTTAATTATTTCCTAATTTCATACCTACTTACTGAGTTTGCCCAGACTCACTCTTTATTTATATTTTTAGCTGGTAGGTTGAGCTATGAGAAGAGAAGTTCGGTGAGGAAAGCACAACAAAAGATTTATATTTTAATAATGCATTAAATTAAAAAATTTTATCATGTGTATATTTGGAATCATGTTAGCATATGTCCAATGATGTATAAAGTGTATTAAAGATTGATAATTCTATATAATTGTAATGTAAGGGCATGTCATTATATAATTATAAGTGTGTGGTTGGAAGTTGTATGGTGTAGGAGCATATTAATTGCCATCATGATGCAGTCGCGGTCCTGGGGGAGCTTGTGGAGTTGTAAAGATGTTTCGTGGATGAATAAAGGAATATTGGAGTGTGTAATTTCTTACTTTTATGGATTAATGGAGAAAATGTATCCTAATATGTGATAAATGTTTGTACCTAGGCAGGCAACCCTATTTTCAAGAGAGACTCTATTCGATTTTTTATAAAAATTATGTGAACTAGAAAATAGTATCAAAGCAACCCTAACCTGAAAGTGAAAAAATATGATATGATTATGTGTATTTGCAATGTAAAATAGAGTAATAGCCCCGGAGGGCAAGGCGTTACACATATGCAATGCATATGAAAGACCACCATTTGACTTTTCTTTCTTTAGCTTTATCATCCAAACCCTTTGAGCTTGAAAAACCATGTTTGACCAATTAAGAGATATAATCTATACACATGATTGTTAGAAAGGTATGAGTGAAGCAAAAGAAGATAAGTTTAGGGGAATTGAAAAGAAGAATTCCAAAAGGATAAGAAAAATGACAAAAAGAAAAGAATTAATAAGGATTCATCCTTTAATTGGGGCGATCGTATCCCAATGAATTCAAAAGAAAACAAGTTTGGGGGTGCAGTAGTAATATAGCCGAGAGAACCCAATTAGTAAGTCAAGAGAGTGAATATTCATGTTCAAAAACAATTATGATCTCTTACTTATGAATCTTTATTCCTTTTCTTTTATCAGCTAAACCCAAAGCCTCATTACAAGCTTAACAAAGTCAACTTTATAGAATGTTTTATGCAAATCAATAGAATCACAAGATTGCATATTTTTGATTGAAAAACACGCATGTAGCATGAGATTGATAAAACACACACACACACACACATTCCTACTTTATGAAGGGATTGATGAAGCATGAGTTTCATGGGATTACATAGCAAGTGTCTTGAATGATTTCTAAGTTATGTGTACATGATCAATTTTTCTGGATGTTCATGATTGATTGAGAGAGACTATCCTAATCATTTCATGAGTTTGGTTACTATTTTGCTCAAGGATAATTAAAAGCTAAGTTTGGGGGTATTTGATAAGTGAATTTTGTTCACTTATATTAAGTATTGTTTGAGCTTATTATTCTTTGATTTTGGAGAATTTTATGTGAAATTCATGTTGGTTTATGTGTGTTTTTAGGACAAGAGAAGGTGGAGAAAATTAGAGAAAAACAAGGAAAGAAGAATGACAAATTAAAGGTATGGAGTGTAAGAGAAGTGAAGAAAAAATAATTGGTGAACAGCACTTCGGCGCCACAACACGCAAACAATGAGTGAAGACAGCATGCAAAGATAGTAGCTAGGTGTCATGGAGCCCATCTAGGCACTATAGCACCCAGTACCTCAAAGAAAGATAGTTTATAGGTAGAGGTTGGGCCTCATGTCGCCCAACTAAGTGTTGTGGTTCCATAGCAGCATAAAAGGGGAGTTCGGCATATGGAGGTTGAGTGCTTAGTTAGGCGTCGTGGAACCCAAAAATGCAACAGCTTGGCTATTTTTGGAAATTTGATGCGTTGTATATAAAACTATTTTAATTTACACAAGATGTGTTCAACCCTAATTAGGGGGGATATAAATAGATGAATAACACATTAATGAGGGGGTCTTTGGGGGGCAATAGAGAAGTGGCTAGCAAGGACAAGAAGTTTTAAGCAAAAAAGATCAAGGGGAAAGAGTTCCTACAAATTTTCATATTCTTTTCTTTTAATATTAGTTCATTAGTTGGAGTTAGAATCAAAATTCATGACAATATTTGTTAATCATTTATTTAGTTTTAATTCAATTATAATGTTCTATTTTTCTTTTTTCTAGGGTAAGATGGATCCTAACAATGGATCTTGTGTTGATGTTTGACTTTTGATTTACATTATTTTCTCCCTTATTATTTCTTCCTTTTGATGCTTAGTGCATGCATGTGATTGGCCACCATATGTATGATTTGAGATTTCTAATTTATACTTTAGAAAGATGAATTAGTTATAAACTCTTAAATTGAAGAACATATAATACAATGATAACTAGAGATAGCTATTGTACCTATATAATTCGTGTGAGCTATGACCTTGTGAGTGCATGTATCACACATAGATGCCTAAGCTTAATGGATTTATTGATGTGGATTTGCATGGTAACATAGTAGATCACATCGATAGGCACACTTATCATAGCACTTGAGAAAGGGTGATAGATATTTTAATGCATCCGATTGACAATGAGAGGAATGATAATCCAATCAATGCAATGCATGAATACAAGTGAATTTGTTAGGTGGAGTTGACTCCTGTTTATTGATTTCTCCTCACTTGCCCTAAGATGTGTTGCCTAGATAGTTTTATTGTTCTGTTTAGATTTAGTTTTCTCAGCATCTCCTAAAATTAGTGTGATAATTAAACAAATCTTCAAGGGAACGATACTCTAACTCATCATATCCATATTACTTGTGATTTTGTATGCTTGCATATGAGTCAACAATCTTTTACCTTCCTATAATTTTAGCAATATTTTCTTATGAAGAATGATATATTAAAGTAGGTTTACATTCCAAATGAATGAGAAATAATTTTGCATAATCTTATGCTTGAGAAATGACATATTACATTCTAAGAAAAACTAAGTTTTGCTCTTTCAAGTGAATCATCTCGATGCTTCATTTGAAAGATGATTTGCAAGATGAATCAAATACTCGTGTTCACAAGAAATTGGACTTTTAGATGAATCAAGCTAAGCCTTCTTTTGAAAGAGCATTTGCCAAAATCCTTCAGGTGAATCAGTGAAAAGGTTCATTTGAAAGACCATTTGGTGAATGAGTCAACAACTTCCAACCTGACCTTCCTTCAAATGAAGTATTTTGCGTTCAGAATATGATTTATCGAGAGACCTTCCTTCAAAAGAACATGGAGGCATTCGCCTTATGAATCAAAGAATGCATATGATAGCTTTTTGATAGAGACATTGAAAATGTCATTAATGCCCATCTACCTCCTCCAATGGTCGGAAATTATTTGAGTAAAATCCCCAATGGCTAATTCTTTAACTTCAAGTATAAAAGGAGAAAAGTAACTCTTTTTTTTAAGTTAATGAGCTTTAACTTTCTCATCTATCTCAAGCCTTAAAGCATTCAATATTCTCAAGAGGCTTTCTCAAGTGTTGAATCTGTTAGATCTTTAAATCTAACCTCTTTTGCTTCATTCAAGAAAGCTTCTCTATGCTGAATCTTCTACCGTAAAAGTCTCTCTTTATACTTTCCAATTTCATTCCTTTGTATTTTCTTGAATTGATATTAGAGGTCATTTTTCAAAAAGCCTAAAATAGAGTATTTGAGTTGTTCACTCATAACTATTTTAGATAAGTTCTAAAGTCCCCCTAGAGCTAAAATCTAGAAGGGAGTGTAAACCCCAAGTTATATTGAACTACAGTTAATGAAACCTAAGGTAATGGGAGTTTGCTCTTCAAGGAGTACAGTAAGTTTAAGATTTGGGCTGAACCATTATATATTGTGTCTATTTTACTCTCTAGTTCTCTTATTGTCTCTGTCAAATTGTTTACATATTAAAAGGGAGATTCCGAGTTTAAGAGGTTAGCTCTTCTTGATTTTTAATTATCCAAATTGAACCCTCTTCTCTTGGATTAAGTCATTCACTTGGAAACATTTTTTTACTATACTAATTATCTTTTACTTTTAGCTTATAAAGATAGAGAAATTTTTGAGATAATTGGATGGTTAGCTGATCAATTATTGCATATAGCTACTAGTTGACTTCTATGCCAGATAATCTACTAGGCAAATGTACCTGAACAACTAATCCAAAGATTCAATCTTGGTAACCAATGGCTTAAAAACTGGATAACATCACACCACTCTCTCTCTCTCTCTCTCTCTCTCTCTCTCTCTCTCTACCTTAACGCCCGCCCCGCCCCCCCAAACTGGACCATCAGGAAAATTTCTTAGAGTGAAACAATGACAGATAACGAAGGTTCAGCAGCCGCTTCAATTATAATGGACATAGACATAGTTGTTTGGGGTTAATTAATTAAGAAATATCCTCCTAACTACTTTGCTTGGCTGTAATGTGGAATTGCATAACAGATAAAACTCATCATAATCCGCGCTCTAGATTATTGAATTATTTTTATGGGCCCAGATCCCGACCACCCTTTGCGTGACTAACAAAGTTCTGCGGGTTCAGACTTCAGATGTAGGCCCCAAGTTGAGTTAGCCAGGAAGTACCGTATTTCAGTAGAAATTGTTTGACTATCCAAAGAGTTACTGTAGTTAGTAAATAAGTGATTTTCCGAATTCCTGAATCTGAGAAAATAGATGGCATTACTCTGGATATATGTTTAACAGAGGCCTATTTCATGTGATTTATGTAATCTACTACTAAATCACTAATAGGAACTAGAGGCCAGTGTTTGGCCAGTCGGTGAAATCCTGGTGCTACAGTCTTCAGTTTAGCTTTGAGCTTATAAACTTAAAAGGTTTTGTATGGATTGAGTTAGCCATGCAAGTGCATTAGCTATACACCTTATTTAAATACCTTTTAAAATTGGTGTGATATTTTAACTACTATAACAATCATACTTTTCACATAATTACCTATATTTTCAATTATTTTTTCTGAATTTTTCTTAAAAATTCTATATTTCCTATTTTAAATTTCTTACGTAATGGACCTATATTGCTAACGCAACCCTTGCACGCCACATCCAAATAAAGCCTAGTGGCCAGTCTTACACGATCCCAGTCGGACCTGGCTAGAATGGGCCAAGACCAATGAAACCCACGATGCAAAAGGTCCACCCAGCAGATCAAAAATCTGCGGGCATGTCTTCTTTTCCCTAAAATGTTTCCATCATAAAGCAAGGAAGAGACCAAATAAGCTTTTGATATTGTTAGCTTTTTCCGAAAAGTAACTTATCATTGCAGGGTATCGGGCCACTTGATATGGACCCGCCAAACAAACATCAAAGTGAAGTAAAATTGGTATTAGATTGCTACACTAGACAGTCATTCTCCTTCATTTAGGGTCGCGATATGAAAGCCCCATAACTGGGAAAGGACCTCCCCCTTATTAAAACAGGCCAAGCTGTTTAGATAATGTTCTTTTTACGCATTGCCGCAGGTTTAGGTCCTCTACATGTGCATGGCTATGCTTGGACTTACTGAATTAACACCAACCATCTGAAAGGTCCATCAAGTCAGGTGTCTTCCTTCCTGCCCTGGTGAGAAATGTTATGAGACCCAACTAGCAATTGTACCAGCCAATGAGCTGGTTCAATTTGAACCGGTCAAACCATTAATAGATTCGGTTTCAACCGTAATATCATTATAATATAATTATGATGTCATAAAGTTTTAATAATTTTAAAAATATATAAATATTATAAAATTATTAAATAATATAAAAATTATATTATTTATGAAGCAATGGTTCTATAGCCCAAGATAATAAGAAATAAGATACAACAATCAAAATAAAAAACATAAATGAATTATTATTATTCATGATTATGTAACTATGCAAGTAAAAAAATAATAATAACATGATTAAATAAACTGACCTTAAAATTTTGTAATACACCACTGATCTTCACTCTTCACAATTGATATCTATACTTCTATAAACTTTAAAGCTTTTAATATATCTAAAATAAAATAATAAATAATAATAAATCAATAATAGTGAGATAATTTGGTTCATACATAAGTACCATTTTGAATATTTAACATTAATCTGCTGGGCCTCTTCCTTTTTTTACTGAATTGATAGTTGGAGCTTAGGCTATTTTTCCTCTTAAACAAATTCTTCTTGCCCGCATTCAGCCATCACCATCTACCAGGGCATCAAAGTCCAATATTTCAACCACATGATTAGACTCCCATCCAATCCATTGCAACTGGGTACTTTTAGGATAGGCTCAATAGCTAAGAAAAATCTCAAATCCGGCCAAGAGAAACATCTAACATGTCTACGTCACGGCATCCTTTGCACACATGCTATCATCAATCGCCATTGCCATCGATGGTGGAGGTGGAAGGAGACCCTGTTCGGTTTCAATAGAGGATGTGTGGGTTCAGAAAACAAGGAAAGGATATTGTTGCTTGTCGGAGACACGGATGCCACTGGAGATGGAATGGCCGTCGGATTTTTGTTGGTTGTTCGATAGTGAGGGCAATGACATTATAAGCAGTACTAGGTGGCTTCGGAAAATAGGACAGGAATGCTTTCGCCTGTCAGAGTTGGGGATGTTGCCAAAGTTGGGGATGGCTGCCAATTTCTGTCAAATGTTTGACGGTGAGGGGGTCTACGCTAGAAAGAGTGGGTTCAGAAATGAGAAACTAGGCTAGGGAAGAAAGAGAAGATGTTGGCACTATCTGGCATGTGGAAAAAAGGAAGGGAGTTTATTTTATTTTTTAATTTTTTTTAAAAAGCATCCGAACCGATCGAATCGCGATTCACCCAGTTCATCTAGTTTTTTGCAATCAGACCGGACCAGCCACAAACGAACCGGTGCAGACTGGTTGATGGTCAGACTAGTCAAACCAGCTGGTCCAGTGCGCTTTTAATAACGCTGCCCAATGAGTGGTTGCTTAAAATTCATAGAAAAAAGAAAAAAAAAAAAAAAAAGGAAAAGCATGATTGAAGTATAGAATGCTTGTAAATCAGGTAGATATCAATAAACACGTGAACTCGGACAAGAAACCATGCGAACCGAGTGCCTACCAGCTGTGATTAAAAATCACCTACCTATCACCATTTTATAATTAGAAAATGCGTGCGGCGGGTAAAGAAATTATAAATTTCAGAATAAATTTAATCTGCGGACACTTCATTTACGGATTATGTGTACTCGGTACTTCAGGTCACGTTTTACTAAACAAAACGCCACTAATGAAACACTATTACTTTCTAAATAAATTATTTTTGTGCTAGGGTGCTGCACAAAATCCCCAATGTGGACATATTATCTTGACTTGTTTGATTTGTGTATAATGGATATAAGTGCCTGTGTATCAAATCTCATCGTTTCCGGAGGATCGAGCAGCTTAGCGACACGAGATTAATTCAGTAAGCGGCTCTCCATATTTGTCTGTGGGCTAAACATATAGAAGAAAACCATTTACATTGACAGCGTGCCAATGATTTGAACCATTTATCAGCCAAAAATAGACATTGTAGCTGAATTAAAATTGGAATGCTGTTTGAACAGGACAAAAACATCCGGTTGTGGCTATTAAGGGATGGTAGAAACAAAGCAAGCAAGAAAAAATAATTCAACATGGATCTTTCCAACCGCTGGATCCCACAAAACTAGAAAAGGAAAACGGTGGCAAACAAACGTTTATTACACGGTCCTCAAACCAATCCGGATAAGGACTCCTGGGCGCTGCAGCCTACCTGACGGCCTTTACGTCAATTTCGACAAAAGACAAGCTGCGGCACACATGTCATCGGAGGATGGGCACACGTGTAATCCGAGGGGGCACACGTGTAATCCGAAGGGGCACACTGGAACGCTCTCGCCCCACGGAAAAAAACAATGGAGAAATAAATAATAAGAAAACATCGCCGTTTATTAAAGGGATTGCCGGTAGGGTTTTTCCTGTCCATCGCGTCTGCATCTCGAGTTTGTCCTAAATTCCCCACTGTAATTGCATACGCAGCGACTACGGTGTTTAGCGTCTGCAGCTGTCGATATTCTTCATCTACTCCCGACTACAGGGCTGCATACGCATACAGAGACTACGGCGCAAGGCCCTGAATATTGCAGCACGAGATCGAGGCAGGAAGATGATTTTGGTGGCGATCGTTGCGGAGCTCTTGGAGGAATACACGGTGCTTCTGGCCAGGGTGCTGGAGCAGCTGTTTCACGAGGCGCCCTTTCCGAGACGGATGCGATTTCTTATACTACGGAGTCTGCCCTTCGCATCCCATCCTCCTCGGCTGCCGGGGACGGCGTAGAGTCAAGAGTAATGGGTTTTTCCTATTTCCCTTGATTTTTTCTTCAGTATCTCATGTGTTGCCCCTGTTGCGCGGTTTGAATCCATGTTGTATATGAGATTGGTTTCTTTTTGTACATTATCCACCTACTTTTTTAACAGGTTTTTTCTTTCAATGCCCGACATAACAAGATTTTTAAAAATCTCTGGGGTTAAATGAAGGTGCACCGCGAAGCTTCTTTCATACGGTTATACACATAAGAAAGGATATGAGGAGGATGTTTCGTGAATGCATTTGGGAGTTTGCATGTGGCTGAGAAAGTACTAAAATTGATAGTTAATTTCATCGCGGGAGGGATGGTCCATCAAATATCTTCTACGGGAAGCTCGGCAGGCCCAATCCTTTCAGTTTTGCGAGAATCTTTTCCATCGGCCGAGCTGCGCGAAACGGATAGATGGTTGACATTCCAAGTTATGTGGCCGACGGACCGTCCGAGGGAGCCATCAATCTTGGCATTCTTCCTCTTTAATGTCTAATTTTCTGTTTCCATTGCTGATAATGCCTTTTGGAATTAGTCATTAGTTAGTGCTGGGTTATTTTCAACTCCTTTGTGATGATGCCGAAATTATGTGTTTGTTGAGGAATTTAAGGTCACCTACTGACATGATCAGCCAGCTGAACCAAGATTAGACAGGATTTGGACATCTGTGGTTCGACAACGGCCGATTGCCTGTTCGTTTAGATAATTTTATGGCGGTCGCGATGCCCTAGGATCGTTCCTGCTTTCATGCTCTTTACTACATCTTTGTACTGGCTGTATTTATTAATTCCGGAACCCTCTCCCACCAAATCATGTTGTTTATCCTAATCTCCAACACCCTTTGCTTGGTTGGATTTTAAATAATAATCTATTCTTGTTAAGATGTACCAAATCTTGATTGTTTGCTTCTCGCGTATGCATCTCTACCGCCCGACGCGCTCCACTGATTCTCTTTAATATCTAAATCAGAAATGTTGATAAACATAACAAATAAAAATTTTAGAAATAAATATTTAATAGTAAATTAAAAATATGGACCACTTCTATGTCTATAAGAATTTTATTATTCATTTATGGATTAAAAACTATACGTTTGATGGCTTATACTACAGTATGAATGATCTGAACAGCGATGGACCAAAAACTAATTGTGAGCCCCACTTTACCCGGTGAGATGCCTGCCTATGAAGATATCTTCGCCAGAGTGTCTGGAATGGTTAAATATCAGCCTCGACATCCACGACAGCGACATGCTTCCGAGCGAGCGGTGGTTCCATTACACTATTATAAGTCAACATCGTTAGCCTGCGAACAAATAATATATGCTATCAATCCATCCATCTTCCCATGTTATGCCTCCAGTTCCTCCACAAACCCGCGGCTGACATTGCCCTATACGCAGAAACTTTAGACGATGGCGCATTTTGTGCGGAAACATCACGCACGCACGATCAAAGGTAGAATGGTTATGAACTGTGATGGATGCATTGGCGTGAGGTTAAATGGAAGAGTTGATGGCCCAACCAATATGTGCGTGCCAAGTGTCAGTGAGTGTCAGTGAACAACGATTGAAGCAGATCGTGTGTAACCGGTGTTAAAAGTGGGCCGTACACCATCATATGAATATAGTTTAAAGTATAATATATACTATACATGTTGAAAATAACCCCGATCAAATATTTAATGGGCTACAGTAAAGAAAGATAATATAAAGTAAAATATTTACTTGAAAATTTACAATTTGGTCTAATTTTATATTTAAAAAGTTATTATTAATTCATCTAATCAAGAAATATGTATTTAATGATTTGAATTTAGTATATTGTTAGGGAACTCTAACACATGCCAGCTGCCGAGCTGGCAACCCGCCACGTCAGAGTATTATCCTTTCTGTAGATCTCCTCCAAATCCCGCAAAATCCGAAAGACAGGATACATATCCTAGGGATCCCTCCTCTAAGTAAACTTCCTAGTCCGCCCTGCGTACCAAATCACAAGATTCACGACTGCACCCCTCGCTCATCTATAAATACGGACCAGGTATGCATCCCCAAACGGAACTGACTCGTCCTCATTCCATCCTTCTCCTAAAAGTCCCGTATACTAACTTGAGCGTCGGAGTGTTCACGCCGGGAACACCCCCAGCGTCCTCTGATCTGTGTTCTAGTCTTGCAGGATCAAGGAGGGGAGATCTCGAAAGCTGCATCAGCATACCGTTTGGGAATTTCCCAAACATTGGCGCCGTCTGTGGGAAGTGTTTCAAAAAATCCGAAAAGATGTCAGACGACATTTTAAATAACACAAACGACGCTTCGTCTCTCCCTGCTATCGTCAACAACACGCCGTCCACGTCAAATCAAAACAAAATAGCGCCACCGCCTAGAGATTTGTTGATTCAACCCAACCCAACAAGTCTACAGGCGATACAACACATGATGCGTGAGATGATGCAGCAGATGATGCAATAATTCATGCAACAAGGCAATTTAGGCTGACCCGCTGCCGCGGAAGCTCTCCCACCGCCACCTCACCCCCAACATCAAAAGGGTCCAACAGTACACGGACCCAGGGATCCCGACGGAGCCGGTGCCCTTCTCACCGCTCCCGCGTTGGGAGCACTGCTGCCTGGTATACACGGACCATATCCGGCAAACGCCGAAAATATGCTTGTCGCGGGCGTTCCAGACAGCAACCCAACAAACACCGTCCCTGCAATATTGGAGCCGACTCAGAGGCAGGTCAACTACGACCAAGAAAGAGAAGCATCTTCGCACCCCGGAATAAGAAAACT
>JAYJMB010088592.1:0-19179 GCA_036873735.1 Pouteria campechiana | reverse complement strand
TATATATATATGGGCACCGCTTTGATAAGGAGCCCCATGTAGAAGCACTTCCATGTGTGGGAGTCATCCCAGTCCTCCTTACATCTCTATGTTTCCAGAAATAGGGGAGATTTGCAGCTTGTAGCTCGCATGACTCGAACGAGAGTGCACTCTTGCATTTCACACTTGCACCCTAGCCTATCCAAGAGAAGCAAAAAAATCACTTGAGTCTCCTCCCTCTCGCTGTGATTTACAACTCCCGAATCTCTCTCTCTCTCTCTCTCTCTCTCTCTCTCTCTCTCTTCCGACTCTCCTCCCCCAAGCACAGACCCAATCTCCTCTCCCAAAACAAAAGATCCCGCCCTTCACAAGTCTCTACCTCTCTCTCTCTCTCTCTCCCGTGACATTAGATGTTGCTCCTTGGCTTCGCTGACATTGCTTCTTGACATCATACATGAGCTTTATTAGACGAGACTCCTCACTGGAGTGTCAGAATTAGTTTCTAATACCTTTGCTTTCCAAAATACCAAATACTACATTACTTGTTGGCTTTGTAGTTCATGTTCTATAGTGTTTAAACTAATAGGTAATAAAATATACCGTTATTTGATAACTGAAATTCATAAATGTGCATTAGATTTTTGTTCTGAATATCAACTCTTTCTGATCATGCAGTTATGTATATTAAAGAGTTTCCATATATGGTCATATATATTGGATTATTGATATGCATTATTTGTTTCATGATATATGTAGTATATGCTAGAATGGAAATTGGTATGCAAATTGGAGTAAATGTAGGTAAAGATGGCAGGTCACCATGTGTAGATGGAGTTATGCAGAATGTTGGTGGGATGGACAATGTGATGATCTTTTCAGATAAAAATTCAATTTTGATGATGAGGGTGGAGATGGAATTGCAGAGAGAACCCAAGAAATTCCACCCACCCAAAGATTGAAGATATTTAGATTAAATATTTAATGTATTTATTGAGTGTTTTTATTATGTTAATATAATTTTTCTCTAATGATCATACTATCATTTGTTTTGTTCAAGACTCATACACTATATATTTGTGTGAATCATGTTTCTTTTTCAGTTTTTTTATTTCACCAATAGGTTGTGGGAAAATGGATGAAGTGGCTGACATGTCATGGGTCCCTTTTAATGTATCATCCACATGCGCAATGTATAGACAATGCATACTGGTTTGATATCTTACAACTAAACAACGCAAACAATCCAGGAGATAGGCTTTGGTGGGCTTCTTAGTCTACGATGTGAAACCTTTCATTCAACTTTATCATGTTGGATTATTTTAAGGTGGGTTCCATCAATGGAAAGTTTTTTCATCAATAGTAGGCAAGTTGAATTAACTGAAAGAGATGTAGTTGTTATATTAGGACTAAGATGTACAAGTATAGTTATTGAGCCAATTGTTGATATGTCACAAGCAAAAATGGTGAGTAAGAACCTCAAATTACCACAACAAAAGAGGGTCAAACTGAAATCATTGTAACCAACCATTGACGATGGATTAGCTGATGACAAACTCAAACAAGCATTTGTTTTATATTTTCTTGCTAGTTTCTTGTGCCTTTCTCAGAACGGTGAAACCAAAGACTTTTATATGTACTATGTGCACAATGTTGCTAGCATTGGACTCTATGCTCTATGCTTGGGGTGCATGCATGTTGCAAGCAATTAAGGGTACGTGCATGTCAATGGCAGATCACAAGTGAGCTTTTGTTTGAGTTTCTTGCAAGTATGTTTAGTTTCTACTTTTTATTGGTATTTATCGCATTATTTTAGGTTGTGCATAAGTCCTTTTGAAATGTAATGTTGACGTTAAACTATTTTTTTAACTCAGATCTGGATTTTAGAGAAGATACGTCATGAATGTCTTCCCATACTTCTAGAGCGGGCTAGGCTTCCCTTGCTTGAATATTGAGATGATGATTAATGTAAAGCCAGGGAAAATTCCCTCTTGGAAGTTGATTTCCAAAGAGTTGAGGTGAGAACTGAAAGAAATACTCACTTTGATTTATGAAGAATGCACTTCTAAAGAATTATATATGATGTCAACACATGCAATTATCAACTATACGTTTGTTTGCAGGTGGAAGCTAGCCTATATGAAAACATTCCTACCAAAACTTTTCCATCGCTTAATGGATGGAATGATGCTATTCAAAATGTACCATCTCTCTGCAATTCAGACTTTGATCTCAAGGATTATCTTAATGAGGGTGCTGAAACGGATGCTAATTATCAAGGTAATGATGCATCCCCTAGGCAAGAATCAAAACCCAAAGGAAGACTGCATCCTAAAATGGCAATGCCAAAGAATATAGTCCCTGAAGCTTTTTAGATTCCAAAAGGCTTACATCTTTATCTTAAAGCTAAGTGGTTGGCTTTACAAAAGGAAATTGCTGACCTTCAATCACAACTCAAAGTAGTTCTCATTACTTCTTTTGTCTTTTTATTTCACTTTGAAAACCAATTTTTAATTTTTAGTTGACATTTGCAAAACAATAATAACATTTTGACTCGATTCACGTGGAATATTGAGATGCTACAAAGCCAAGTTTAGCTAAATCTTATATACTTATAAATTATATTTTTTAATATGAATATAGGGCTCCTATATTGTTCATGTCAAATGTAATATCATAATCCTACAGGCCTTGAAAGAAATGAACACACATTTGGAGAAACAATTAAAAGAACTAGCGATGGTTTGTCCAATAAGTTATATTATATTATATTATTGTTAACATGTTATCAACTCTAAACGATGAAAGTTTAGAATTAGTATTAATAGTCAAAATTAATGGGTTATCCTCCATGATTGATATTTTTCATATCATAGGTTTATTTTTACATACCTGTGGAAGGCTTTGCCACACCTAGACAAACAAATGAAGATGATAGAGACACTTGTCCAATGAATGTGGAATAAAAAAAGGTTGGAAATGGTGCACCAATGATCTGCCATCATCAAATCCTATGTAAGTCAATGATGTGGAGAAGGAACATTGTAGTGGTGTTGAATTTGGTGATGATGTTATTGTGGTGGGTTTGAATGATGTAGGAAAAAATACAAAAGATGAAACTGATGGTGTTGGAACCTCGGTATGCCATTCGACACAATTGAAAACAAAGGCAAACAAATTGGTGGAAAGTGCCATGAAGGATCTCCGTAAGTGGAGAAGAATTGTTGAGTGTGATAAGTGAATGATAAGGCCTAATGTCACACAGGCAGAAATAAATTAGGTACATTTAGTTAAGATTTGTTTGCTTGCAAAGATTATTCAAGTAGTACTAATTAATTACTCTTGTATCCCAAAGCACCCAGAAGCCCTTTGGTATTGTACAAAGATATGTCAGGGCCCAAAATATCTCTTTGACTAAGATGATGTTATGATCAAATACGCCTTTGATCACTCCCTGAAAGATAATCTGTAAGCTTTAATGCTCATTTGAAATCACTTTAATAGTTGTGATTAGAATCTCCCTTCATTAGCAAGCATTAGTTTGAAATGCATGTTGTAGAGAATAAAAGTTTTCTTGTGTTGGACACTACTTGATGCGTGATCATTTTCATACTTTAAGGCCAGGCGGTAAGCTTAGCTCTACGGTATGGTTTATTCATTACTTAGTTTCTTGACATGATGCTCTAATAAAAAAACTATATATATATATATGACATAATAAGTAGACAATCTGGCATATCATTAATTTGTGAATCTATTTACTAGATTGTTGATGTATATACAAGTATAATAATGGAGGAGCAGATCCGTGATGCAAAAAGGATTTGCTCATTTTTATTTTGATTTAGGTGATGTAAGAGATATATTATTGTACTTCTTGATGGTTTATGAGGCTAGCTTATGGGTATTAAAATTTTAGTGAAATGCTTCCCTAGAAGTACCTATGCTGGATGGATTATATACCATGGAAGCTAACAAGTCTCACCAGAGTGATGTAGGTTGGGTGGGCGATGCATTTTACTAATATGTTTATAGTCATTTGTTAAATTATTGTGCACTGACAGTTATAATGTATTGCATTTTGTTATAGCTTTTCATTCTTGTATGTGAAGATCATCATTGGTTCTTTATGCTGGAGATATTGTATGTAAGAAAGAATACTATCTCAATTCAATGCGCATTGAGAGAAGTGCATATCGTAAACTAACCTCACAGAAATTGGTATGGTCATCCTAACAACCTTTTTTCTAACAGTCCTGTTCTTAACAAAAATGCACTAACTTTCACCTTAATGCAGTTGGAGTCCTTGGAAGAAATATTTGGCAAGCTTGGTGATCCGAATGATTTTCAGGCATGACATTTTGAAGTGGTGAGTAATTTTCCCTGTCAAACAAATGGGTAAGATTTATATGTGTTAATCTATTGCATCACTTTACTTAACCATTGATTTCGACATTTAGAACTGACCATGGGTTACCATTGTCAATGTTGATTGTGGTGTTTCTACACTTTACAACATGTCCTTCATCTAAGGTGAGGGCTCTATAGAATATTTAAAGGTCAAACAATTTGCTGAATCCACATCTGCAAATTTGTAATGAGAAGAGAGAGTAAAATGTTTTTCCTAATTTTTATATTTAATTTTATTTTCACAGGTACACATGGATGTCTAGCGACATTATTTTGTAGCAAGTCTACTTAACTACCCTGAAAACTTGGAATAAAAAGGAATTCTCTTAAAAGTAAAGTGGTGGCAATATTTGCAGAAGGTTGGTCGGTTGCATTAGACCATTAGACCTTAACATTGTGCTAACATATTAAGGCATTCTTGTGTAGATTATATTGTATTGCTTTGTAACATTTGCATTACTAGGGAATAGTGAATGCCACTAGAGGATAAATGTTGTGCAATTTAACATTTGGTGGAGGTTTTCGAAAATGTAAAATGGATATACGGTACATTTCACCCTGTCTGTGGTACATCTGAGCATATCACACAGCTGTAAGATTCATGTTTCATGAGAAAAAAATGGTTCAAGGAGAATTTCAAAACTCTCAACTTGTTTGTGCTGCAATTTGCATCTATATTGTGAAGAGTTCTTTGCAACATGACTTCGGTTTTCAGAAAAATGAAGATAATACCTCATTGAAATTTACATTTTTTTTTCTATAGATCTGATAGAATAAAAGGAAATTGACATGATTTGATAACGAATTCTTGATATGCAACTTAACTGTAATAAATTTTCATATGCAACTTAATTGTAATAGACAAGTCTTATTTAATGTGACTTTTCGCATGCCTTTTGGAAGGCTCAAGATTCTTTAGTTCTGGAAAGATGCATGCATCCTCTCTAAAATTGAGAAGAGTGCATTCAGAGGCTGTAATTAATTTCACAGAGTTTTGCATTACTAAAAATTTACGCATACTTTTGGGTACAACTTAGACCATTGGCATCCCAACCTTTCTCCTCCAATTTCAGAACTTCTCACACCTTCTTTCATATTGCTACTAATGGACAATGACAACAGACATATTTGGTGGGGGTCATGGAATATGATTCCGGAGGAGAAGGTTTTACACAAAATTGAAGGACTTCGTAACACCAAATTGAAGGACTTCATACATTTCCAAATTCTACAGACTTCACTGCCAGATTTGCAACTTGATGAGCAAGACATGATTATTTCATGGACAAAGTGCTTTTTCATAACTTTAGAATGTGTGGAGGTTTAGTTTCAATACATCTGGAATGACAAAAGGCTTGGTGCTTCTTTGGGGTTTGGAAAGACTTAACCACTTCATCTAACTGAGGTTATAAAATGGTTGAAGTTAGTTCTTCTAAATGTAAACTTTTGAGATTCAAAACTTTAGAAAGATGCTTCACAATGTTTGAAACATATCTTCAGTGCGTATGATAGATCCTGACATAACGATTGAAGTTCTAGACTTGAAAAAACTCCCCATACTTGTTGATTCTACTTCAGTACTTGTGAAATAAGTTCTTTAGACATCTGCAGCAGCATTGGTTTTTTGGCGACTCTACTATATGGATCAATACAAACTGATCTCCCCCCTTTTTTTCATTATCAAAAAGGCATAAGGGAAAAGAGAGAAGACAAATAGAGAAGGTAGATGAATCTTATGGATGAGAAGAATAGCCATTACATCATAATTTCATACAGTAAGGTACGTGAAAAGATTACATGAGAATAATACATGAGATAACTGTAAGAGAATACATAAAAAATAGCAAACATTTGTGAAATTTAAATTGTAGATGCTTGGTTGAAGGTTTAAGACGTTTGCTGAATTTTTTGGAAAGAAGTTGGGGTCTTCTAGGGACTGAGTTGGAGGTGGGGGGCTAGGGCAGGTGACTTGGGTGTGGGGGTGCAAGGTTTCCTAGATACTGCCTTTTTGGTTCTAAGGGGAATGAAGGTGAGGTCTTTTGGAATGTCTATGGGTGGTTCTTGAGTTGGTTCAGAGCCATAGGTAGTAACAAGAATGATTCTTATGTGAGCTCTATAGGCTGGGTCTAGAAGCTTTGGGAAAAAGATTGGCACGCGGTCTCTAATGGCTTCAACATCAGTATTCATCCTAGCAACATATATCTCATACTCCTTGGGAACGGGAGGTAAGGATGCCTTTTTATAAACTTTAGGAGGGATTCTAGATTGTCCGGTGGGGGAAAAGAGGATTTTCTAGCATAGACAAAAAAATAGTTTAGAGAGAGGAATATCTCATTCAGAAGGACATGTCTCAAAATCAGATGTAGTGGAAGAAGAGGAATTTAGGAGAATTGACTAATCTACTTTAGTACATGCAGAGGTCTGTGGAGGTTGGTATGGGACGATGGTTGTGGAAGTGTTTGGAGGGGGTGAAGAAGGAGGTGTTGGACAAGAAGGATGAGGAACTGAATGAGGTTGGAGAGGAGAATGAGAAGATGAAGAGTGAGAAGTCCTTAGTGGTGATGTAAGAAAGTGATGATGAAAACGAGGTGATGGAGAAGAGGATTGGGTAGGTTGGAATCTAAGAGACTCAACCAAGGAGATCAGAAAATCTAGTTTTTTATGCATTGATTCCTAATTCTTGTCAATCTTAAGGTTCAAAGTTGAGATGGAGTTTTCTATATTAGTTATCCTAGATTCTAGAGATGGGGGAATGAAAAAGGTAAGTTGTGAGGGTTGAAGGATGGGTTATGAAGGTTGAGGACTAGGTGAGGGGATAGATGGTGGTAGTGCTGCTACTGTATTTTCTTCTCTTGTTGTATCCTCTTCTTCTTTTCTCTTTGTTTCTCTGACTATGGGGATGACTTCTTCTCTCAGGACTTCTGTCATTCCCTCCATCCTGACTGAGGGAAGTAGTTCGTGTTCTTCCCACGCAAGTTACTCTCTCATTCTTACTTCTTCTTCCCTTATAACTTCTATCATTCCCTCCACTCTGACTGAGGGAAGTGTTTCTTGTTCTTCCCTTGCAGTTTCTTCTTCCATTCTTACTTCGTCTTCTCTTCTTTCTTCTTCATTCTACCTCTCCTGGTTAGGAATGACTTTCTTGGCTTATTTGTTATCCAACCTCCATTTATTTACTTAAATCCCATCTTCTTTAGTGTCAATTCATTTACCATATCTGTATATTTGCAGTTCTATCCTTCTTCTTCATCTAACAGATCCACTCCAGCTATCCTTAGCAATTTTGACAAAATCATGCCATATGGAAGTGGGAATCTTCTTGTTGTCTTGACATGCTAGATCTAATCTATAATTTCCCAAGCCAAGCTCAACTTCTTTCTATTTTTCAAAGTGTAAAGGATCCTAGAATCTTTTTTAGAGATTTGATCATTTCCTCCAATTTTTGGGTGAATATTGTTATGATCAGATGAGCTAGTCTAAGTTCAAAATTCAGATAGCTTGCATGCATATGATTCTCCCTATCTCCAATGGTAATTCTTGCAAGATCTAAAAACAATGCTGCTCTTGTAGGCCATTCAAATCCATGGTCTTCAACTTGAGAAAGGTTGAAAATTTCTCTAATTTTCTGAGGAGATGTATCTATTTCTTTATCTCCTATCTAAGATTTATGAGGCTATAATTAAATTATTTACTAAGGCCTTTACAAGCCTTTTGTAGCATCTATCCTTGTAGCTCAAAAAACTTTCCCAACCTTTGAATCTAAACCATTCACAAACTTTCAAACTTCTAAACACATTAAAATTAAGAATCCTTCCTTTTACTACTTTTTGTACTCATATTCTTGCAAATATTTATTATATGTGGATTGGTCATTTCTAAAGATTACCTCAAGTGTGCCAACATTCTCCCCTCTTCTTCTCTAAGATGGAGTAGCTTCCTCTTCTTCTTCTCTAGCTCTTCTCCTTTCGAACTCTGCGGATGCACGTGCCACTGAGATGCTTGCCCACTGAGATGCTAGCTTCTCCTGTCCTTTCCATAGCAAGTAAAGATTTTTTATTAAGAGGCATTGGCTTATAGTTTGGGGAAAAGGTTTTCGGAGGGGTCTTTTGAGCAGAGGAAATGTTAATTTTGCAAAGGAAGTGAGGAATGGGGATTCAAGTGCAGAAGAAGAACTTAGCGGGAACGTAAATAGCCACTTCTGGAAGAGGATTTGGGACTTATGAAATGAGGGTTTAAGGTTATTCGAAGTGAGATTTTATTGCCACAAAACTAGAGTTTTATAATCGGACGATGAAAGAGGGAGATAGATTGGATGAGAATTTCACAAGCCTGGAATTTGGTTTTGTAAGGTGTGAAACAATGGACTAGGGATATCAAAAGCGGAGGAGACTTAAATACCTTCTGAAGTTAAGACTTCACATGTCTGGAGTTTTGTTTTCATATGGTATGAAACGATGGACTAGGGATATCAAAAGCAGGGGAGGCTTACATACCTTCTGAAGTTAACACTTCACACATCCGGAAATTGGTTTTAATATGGTGTGAAATGACAAACTATGGATATCAGAAGTGGAGGAGGATTACATGCCTTCTCACATGTGAATTACATACGTTTTGACGTGTGAAGTGTTGCAGAAACGTGCCGAAATTATTTTTGTGAATTGTTTTGTATGGTAGAGCATGATAACTTGAGCTTGGTAAATAAGTTCGATCATTAAAAAAGCTCGCATAAGTCGAAAAAACTAGAATAAATTTTAGTAATATGTTTTCAAATTATTTCTTTCAAATTATTATGACAAAATTTTTCATAGTTTCAACTGCAAGTGCACCTTAAGTGTTGGAGCACCATACCTTGGGCCTAGAAAATTAATTAAATCACTGCAAAAAATCACAAAAGCTCATAAAACTAGACAAAGCTAACTCCAATTTTGGTGATATGTTTTCAGATTATTTCTTATGTCTTACTGTGACCAAATATGTCAAACGTTCAATTGCAAGTGCACCTTAGGTGTTGGAGTACATAACTTGGGCCTAAAAAACTAATTAAATCACTAATAGCTCACAAAAGTGGATGAAACTGGACAAAATTTTACAAAATGAGTTGAAATTAAGATTTATGAATTACTTTGAGCATGAAAAAATAAATTCTGATAATTTTGAGAAGTGGTTTATTACATTATATTCTCATTGGAAGCCACACAAAACTAAGTTTTGGGGTGGTGTTGATGTGCTTATAATTGCTAGTCCCCCGGCTTCCTATGATCGATATTACTTGAAATCCTCAACATTGAACATCTGCTTACTTGGGTATGAGTTCCCAGAGATAATTGCAGTCTTCATAGAGCAGTAGGTACATTTTCTGTGCGCTCAGAAAAAGGTTGATCTCCTAAAAACTTTGAAAAAATCTGTGAAGAGGCCATCAATGTTGAAATTTGTTGCATGTGAAGGCAAAGGGTGATGATGGTTCTAGTCAGATGGATGATATATTCTAGGCTATTCGAGTTTAGCCTCACTTCAGTGATAAGAATGATCCAATTGTTGGATACATTGCAAAAGAGGCTTTTGGACACTTAGGCTGGGATGTTGAAGTTATCTGCATTCCAGCTCAATAATAATAAACTTATAAATGTGACAAAGGTTGCATATTTTACTTCATCTATGATGAAGAATATTGTTGTGCAAAAGCTTGAGAAGATCATTCATTAGGAGAAGAAGGTCTCTCATTCAGCCCTCATGGATGATATAGAGAAGGCCATACTTGGTCCTACTAAGGCCAACTCAATGCAGTGCAAGGCTTATGAGGTCCTTCCCAAAGCCCAGGAGGTTGCAATTGGCGCACTAAACAAACATGGCTGCAAATAATTGATGTAATAAATAACACATAAATATAAACATCTGTTACCTTAAAAGTAGCATAACAAGAAAAATTATCACAAACAAAAGCATAATAATCATTCTTCTTTAGCAGATAATCTTGTGCTTAAGTTTCAATATAATGTCTTTATATTTCTCCAACTTGTCATATAGGTTTATCATCCTTTCTTTTTCTTTCTTCAAATTTGTAAGATGGTAAACTTCCCTCTTTTACTTCTTAATTATTTGTTGTTGCTGATTCCTAAATTCATGCTCTCTCTCAATAAGTGGTGAATCAACCCACTGGAAGTATCCATAGGCTTGCAGCTCCTCCTATTAACACATTAATCAATAAAAATAAACTAAAAGGCAAAATTGTTTCAACTCTCTGCAACTTATGAATGCACTAACTAAGGACATTTATAACTAACTTACAAAGTAAAGAAGACAACCAAGAAATTGCCTCCTTGGGTTTCTATCAATATATGATGTAAGCAAATGGGTAGCATGTCCACATTGACATAACTTTCCATGGGCAGTGGTCGATAAAGTTATGCTATTACTTGATGATACCATTAGCCTGAAAAGTGCAATTCTGAAGTAAGCATTCCCATATCAATAAAAAAATAAAGGAAATAATTTCTTTCGAAATTGTTAAAGATTGTTTACAATAATGATATTCTACCTTCTATATTGCTAACTCCTACATTGTCCTTATACATAAGACAATTTCCCTTGTCGTGCCCAACCACCACCTTTTTGCAATCTCAATAAAGATGACCCTCATACTTCTTGGTCACCACTTCCAAAGTGAATTTATATCTTGCAGTAGTCCTTCCTTTAGTTTTTACAACAACTGGATCATTTCGTACATTAGACAATGATATTCCTAACTCATGTTTTGCATTATCCATAATATGAGTATTACGTATATGCAAATTCTCTTCACTATTTTCTACTATCGCTTCATTTGATGGATTGGAATCATTTTTTTCTTCTAGCTTTATTTTTGATATTGCCATCAACATATTTTCTAAGCCTTCATCAGCAATAATAAATAATTTACAATTTGTAGTCGCTTTAGCTACTACTTTAGACCACTTCTTAATTAGTCTGTGTCATCTCACTAAACTAGAATTCTCATCATTTGAAATAATATATATACCACACATTGTAATATTTTCTTGTAGTCTTTTCGTCTATCGCTTTAAAATATGTAAATCAGGCATATGCACAATACCTCATAAAAGAAACATAACAAGAATATGTTGACAAACAAAACCACAAACTTTAAAGCTTAGGCATGTGCGGAAGGTCATATTTTTCTCATTGTCCCACCCAATTCTCCTCATTTTATCTTCTTCTCTATTCTTATACTTGAACACCTTATATTTATCTATAGGCTTATCTATCTCTTTAAACACTGCAACATAATATCAACTACTTATTTCTAAAATTCATTAAAGATCTCCTTACTGTAAATTTTACTCATGTTTGACTCTATCATGTGTGAGGTTTCCAATGTGATGTGCCATATATGGTACCACAATTGACTTGAAGTTCATCATGTCATCTTTTATTAACAGCTTGATCATATGCTTTTGCAAGTTCAAGTAGTTTTATTTTATAATTTACAAACTTATCAAACAACTAATTCATGTTCTTAGATCGCCCTATGGTAGTCATCCTGACCAAAAAATATGCTTCATATATTCAGGAACCCACATTTTACGAATTTTATAAAAGTTTTGCAACCATTCATTTTATTTGAATTTAAATTCTGGTATAACATTACTCCAAGAGTATTCAAATTCTTCTGCTCCATCAGTATTATAGATGTAGCTTGACAACCATGACTTAAAAAAAGGATATTGATGGATGATTGTAACCAACTTCTCATTAAACTTCTTATTTAGATGCCAAATGCATACTACATGATAAGTTTATGGAAATACTCTTTCATAGCCATTAGAATTGTGGCATCTTAGTCAGTTACAATGGCTTTTAGAGGTACACCATCCATGGCCCTAAGCCATGTACTAAATAATCATTCAAAATCCTCCTTTATTTCACCAAAAAGGAGGCCTGTCCCAAGCAATACCGACTGTTTATGGTTGTTCACTCCAACAAATAGGCCAAAGGACATCTCAAATTCATTTATTTTTGTATGTTGTGTCAAAATATGCCACGTCATTAAATGCAACATAATCAATCTTCAAATCTCCATTAACCTAGAAACATAATGTTAAGTGATTATCATTATTATGTTGCATGTCAAAATAAAAATTAGGATCAATTGCAATTCTCTTTTAAAAATGTACCATCAAATCCATTGTACCACTACTATATCTCTCTTGGTGCCTTTTTCTAAGTACATATCTTAAATCAACTTGTCAAAAACCTAATGATTCTAGCCTACTTGTCTCAAGAGTAATATAGTCCAAAGTCCTTACTACACCAATGCCTACTTTATGTAAGCCTTCAGTAATGTCTATGTGAGAAAATGGAAATATATATATGTGAACGTAGGCAATCTGACTTGATAGGTGCCTCACATGTATGAGTATGGTCCTCAACAAATTTAACTTCAACCCATTTTTTTGACTCAACCCCTTTATTTACTATAATCAAAGCAGGGTGATTGCATCTAGTTAAATTTCTTTCCTTATACTTCTTTTAGCATTAACTATACTTTTTTTAAGTCAGCTTTTGAGTAAAGAAGTTCATGAGATGCAAGATCATCATTTACCAATTTGTGTATAGAACCTTTCCTAATACTAAAAACACACAATTTTGCATAACCATTGTAAAAATCATATGCATCTTCCTTCGTAGAAAACTCTTGACTAGTTTATGGAGTCAATTTAGATGCAACTTTAGGGGTAATATGATTACATCAAAATCAATAATCCGTTCTCTTTCCATTGTCTGTCCATCATTTGTTTCAACATTCAGCATAACTTCACCTGCACATGGTGACCTGCCATCTTGACCTACATTAGTTTGCATACCAATTTCCATTCGGGCATATACTACCTATATCATGAAAT
Organism: Pouteria campechiana; assembly: GCA_036873735.1. Taxonomy (NCBI): domain Eukaryota; kingdom Viridiplantae; phylum Streptophyta; class Magnoliopsida; order Ericales; family Sapotaceae; genus Pouteria; species Pouteria campechiana. Next base: position 5,890 of record JAYJMB010088592.1, on the reverse strand, counting down.
AAATAATGCATATCAACAATCCAATATACATAACTATATATGAAAACTCTTAAATATACATACTGTATGATCAAAAAGAGTTAATTTAGGATAACAATCCAATGCACATTTAGGAATTTTAGTTATCAAACAACAAAATATTTTATTACCTATTGATTTAAACACTAAAGAATAGGAACTACGAAGCTAATAAGTAATGTTGCATTTGGTATTTTAGAAAGCAAAGGTATTCGAAACTAAACCTAACGCTTCAGTGAGGAGTCCCGTCTGATGAAGACCACATCTGATATCAAGGAGAGATGTTTGTGAAGACAAGGAGCAGCGTCTGATGTCATGGGAGAGAGAGAGAGAGAGAAGAGTTGAAACTTTGGAGGGGCCAGATCTACTTTTTGGGGTAGGAGACTAGGTCTATGCTCGGGGGAGGAGAGTCAGAAGAGAGAGAGAGAGAGAGAGAGAGAGAGAGAGGGAGAGAGATTCTGAAGCTGTAAATCACAAGGGGAGGGAGGAGACTTAGGCAAATTTTTTTGCCTCTCTTGAATGGGCTAGGGCGTGGGTGGGAAATGCAAGAGAACACTATGCGAATCGTGCGAGCTGCGAGTTGTAAATCTCCCCTATTTTCAAAAATGCAAAGTTTCACGAAGGGTTGGTATGACTTCCATGGATACCCCTAGACGGAAGTGCTTCTATATAGGGCTCCTTACCGAAGTAGTGCCCTATATATAGAATGATGATGATGAGTATAAGTCACATGTAGTTCTTTTTATGTGCATAGAGCTTGATTTTTTTCCATTAGATCCTGTTGACTCAAATTTATAGAACTTGAAAAGAATTAATGGAGCAAAAAAAGAAAGATAACTATGGATTTTTGCACAACTCAATTCATTTTTATATTTATGTTATGACTTTAATGATTGTTTCAAGTAGGATTATTAGCAAATGCAAAATATATAACTTTTTTGTTTAAATGTATCCTTTTTTCATTAAGTCCCCATTGGAATATGTCAACACTTATTGCAATTTTGATAATTTTTATTCTATCTTGATTATATCTCAATTGCTAAATCAATAAATAGTAAATATCTACACAAATAGTTAAGATAATAAAATACCTTCTCATGGATATATATATATATAACTTATATTATTGACTTTATTTTATCTTTTTTCCTTCTTTTCATCATACTAATCAAGCTCTAAACTAAAATTTAATTTTTCTCAGCACCAAATGGATAGATATGCAATTTGGGTTGGGTTAACCCAAACTTGCTCTACCCAACCAAACATTTTTAAGGGTTTGAATTGATGGTATCCAGAATCTAAATTCTAATTTAGGTTAACCCAAACCCGAATTCTAATTTGGGTTGGGTCGATGACAATCAAACCCGAAGCCTGCCCAAATTGCATATTATTAGTTACGAAACTAAGAACTATATACTTTTTTCTTCTCATAATTCATATTACATTTTTCATTCTTTTTGATTTTTTTTTTGTGGACCACAAATGACCTACCAATCTTATATCATTCTCATGATCTATATCTTTATTCTTAGTACAAAAGTGTTTTCCTCTAGTCGATCGTTATTTCCCTAGTTTCATCCCCATCTTTATGTCTTTTTGGAAAATTTCATTTTTGAAGTCGAAACAAATTACAAACATCCAACCTTATATGCTATGGTTTTCAAAAATTATTATTTTTATCCTCATCTCCAAAGTATTTTAAAGGCCCCAAACCAAAAGTATTTAGTAATACGAGTCCTATCATATTTTATTTGAGTGTTGTTGAATGTTAAAAACGAATAATCATTTTTTTTTACTTATTCACATAACTTGAATTCAACCTAGACCCAACCTACTGAGTTTGAACAAGGGTTGAAGGCAACTCTAGAGTTTAATCGCTTGATAATGAAATTCTTCATCAAAAAATATATTTTCTATCTCTTCGATATTTTATAGTCACTTGCTAAATGTTGTTTGATATATTACTTTTATATTATAGCATAGTTTTCACTCTACAACCTAAATTCTATTCACATTGAATTTTATTTTTGTAATTGTTCTCAAATTTTACTTTGTATTTAATGAATATGGATAGATTTTTTTGTTTTGTATTTGTTGGTAAACATTTAGAATGCATTTTATCGCGCCAAGTATTACTAGAAAAATGTTCATTATACTAGAATGTTTTAGCACCTATATATATAGTTGAGTAAATCATTTTTCATAATGATAGGCCTTAAAATCAAGGCTAACTTTAAATACTACTTTTATTTATTTTAAAATTTTTTATAATATTTTACAATAGCTACTTTTTTCCCTTTCCTTTCTTCCTCCTATTTGGTGCATTAATTCCTCATAATTAAATAATATATTCAAGATCATAATATAATTTTTTAAATGCATTCAATAATATAATCTTTAAAGATGGTGTATAAAAACAGATGTGACCTCTATAAATTTGATAGCGGATGGTGAACTGAAGCTCCAGCAAGCTTCCTCATTTGTAGCCCAGCTTAAGCAAGCTTAGGTTAGCTTGGATGATTAAAAGCTTAGCATGGCTCATCGAAAGCCTTTCTAACACATTCAGTGATAGTACATTTCCAAAGTATAAAACCCAAATTTCATATGGTTGAAATGTCCATTTTGGGTGACAATAGTATATAAATTTCAAAATCCCAACATATCATGCTGTGACACCGAGAGAACCTGCGAATATAGAGTTTGGAAGGTGTATATTGAAAGATGCATCTGGATTGATGTAGTCAATACATATCTGATTACACTCATCAATCACACATTATTACACTACAACCCTGGTATCTGAATTCCAAGGTATTCATTATAACACATTTTTTTAAATTCTCATTCTTAAATTTCAATCATTATTCATACTTTTCAATTATTATTTTTGACATTCCAAACACTAATTTTCAAAAAAAAGTCTATTAAAATCATCCATTACTCTATTTTTTTGAATAATCATCATATTATTTATATGCACTATTCATTATTCACTATTTATGTAAATAGTAAAATTACTATTCATGTACACTGTTCACAGTGTACGAATTTTATTTCCATTTTTTATCAATAAAAGTATATATACACTATATTCCTTGCATCCAAACCATAGGATTCATTCTATATCTTAAGAGAATTATTTGAAGATGTATGAGTGATATTTAAATTTTCTAACTATATAAAAATCTGATAACATTTTCTTTTCAATGGATAGAAAATTTCATCGATTAAACCATAATTTCATATCTAAATTCTTTCAAATTCTCAGGATAGTATAACATATGTAAAATACAACTATCTAACGGATTGGATTGGTTAAAAATCAAACACAATCCACCTACCTCATTTCTCTTTCATGTTGTTTGCTACCTCTCTCCCTCTCTCTTCCTTCCTCTGTTTGCTGCCTTGCCTATTGCCTGGATTTATAAGCAAACGCTGCCTACTGCCAACTGCTGATTTAATGTGACTGCCAACCACTTACCCACCCACATTTAATGCGGGGTATCACACCCATGCTGCCTGCAGATACGACCTGGAGCATAGCCAATACCGCAGTTGCTTGCAAATGGACAACATCATGGGTTTGAGAGAAAACCAAGGTTCCGACCACAATCAATATTACCTACCCATATCGCCTATCAACCGCAACCAATTACCACAGCTCCTACCACTTTAACAGTCAAAAATTTTAAACGTTCCCTTGCATTTAATGAACGCCAACCACCCTCCAATAGCTAAATTTTAAATGCAACTACAAAGGGAGTAAATAAGGGACATTCAAAAGTTGTTGCAAGTATTATGTGAGCTTTAGTCTTCATTTCCAAGTGCAATAAAAGCATTCAAACCTTTAAGCCCTACAACTTTCAATGCATCTCATTCAAAGTATTTCATTAAAGGCTCTCAACTACTAGTTAGGAAGTTCTAACTGCATTCTAAATATGATTCAATCTTCTTCAAACCCTCCACAACACTCAAATAGAAGTACTCTCTTAAAGTGTAATATTTTCCTTTCACATTTACATTTGCTTACTGCATTGAGTTAGTGTTGAAGGCTATACTCAAGAAGAACAAGCTTGATTGTTGGAGTGTGTCTCACAATCAAGTTGTTTAGTTGTATCCATGCCCCCTTAAGCTGTAATCAAGAAGAGTGGATTGACACTAATAGTTTACATACTCCCTTAAGATGAAATTAAGAAGAGTGTGGTTGTACTAGGTTGTAATTCTATTGAGATAGTGGAACCCAAGATACTAAAGAGTGTGCTTGGAAGAGTGGAGTAGAGAATGTATCTCGAACCAATATAAAAATCCTTATTTGTTGTGTGATTGATTGATTATTTACTCTATTTATTTTATTGAATTGCAAAGAGGGTTTTAGTCATAAAAATGGGTTCATAGAGAATTTTATAAACCCAATTCAACCCTTCCCTCTTAGGTTGAGCCATGCTAAAGAGACTAAAATATCCTACTGTTGTTTTGGGTAGGCCCTCAATAAAGTCCATTATTATTTCATCCCATTTCCACTCTGCTATTTTCATTTTCTGTAATGGGCTAGCTAGTTTCTGATGTTTTGCTTTCACTTGTTGATAAGTGAGACATTGTGTGACATCGAGTAATCATTTTCTTCATCCGTTTTACAAAAAATTCTTTTTAAGATCTAGATACATCTTTGTGCTACCCGGATGTATTATATAAGGCAAATAATAGGCTTCTACCATTATTTGCTTCCTTAATTCAATATTACAAATCACACAGAATCTACCCTTGTATCAGATTATTCCTTCGCGATCCATTATATATTCATCAATAGCTCCTTCTAACATTGTTCTTTTAATTTTTCGGAGTTGCTCACCTATTTTTTGCCCTTTCTTGATTTGCTCAAATAATAGACGTTTCAATTGTAATTGAGATAATTATGCCGCGGTTCCTTTATGATACACATTTAGCTCTAATCTCTAAATATCTTTAATCAATTTTGTTTAATTAGTGATTAAATTTGCTAAATTGCTACTACATTTTCTGCTTAGAGCATCAATCACTACATGGCTTTCCCTGAGTAATACTGAATTGAAAGATCGTAATCTTTGAGTAACTCAAGTCATCTTTTCTGTTTTATATTTATTCCTTCTTGGTAAAGACATATTTAAGAATTTTATTATCAGCATAGACCTCACATTGTTCTACATAAAGATAGCGTCACCAAATTTTTAATCCAAACACTACTACTGCTAGTTCTAAATTATCAATAAGTTAGTTTCTTTTATAAGGTTTTAACTATCGGGAGACATAAGCAATAACCCCCCCCCCCCCGCCCCCCCACCCAGTGTTGCATCAAAAAACAACCTAGACTCTTATGTGACGCATCGTTATATATAATAAACCCACCACTACTTATTGGGGTAACTAGCATAGGGGCTTCAATTTGCCTTCTCTTTAATTCTTGGAAGTTGATCTCACATTCATTAGTCTAAAGGAATTTCACTCCTTTTCAAGTTAACTTGTTCAGGAGGAGAAATTTGCAAAAGTCCTTCTATAAATCTTCTGTAATATCTAGTTAATCTCAAAAAGCTACGAATCTGTGCAACATTTATAGGTCATAGGTAATTCATCATTGCCTCCACTTTACTAGGATCCACAAAAATACCCTCTTCTGAAATAATATGACCCAAAAATTATATGATGGATAGTCAAAATTTACATTTTTTCAACTGAGCATATAATTTATTCTCCTTCAATATCTGCAATACTGTTTTGAGATGTTCTTTATGTTCAATGTTGTATCAAGGACAAAAAATGAGGAAGAAATAATGTAAATGAAATGACATGACCGGAATTGGTCGCCTTTGGAATGAACCAAATAATTTTCATTATTATT
>JAYJMB010088591.1:0-19184 GCA_036873735.1 Pouteria campechiana | reverse complement strand
TTCAATCATTTATCTATATTTTTAAATAAATATCCAATTATATAATTCATCATGTTATTTTGTTTTTTATTTTTATTTTTTGTTCTAATCGCACTCTCTGCTGCATTACATACCCAAATACACATCATTCTCCACTTGTCCGAACACTCACTTTAAAATGAAATTTAGAATGGAAATTTTTGTTGGGTACTGGATTTTTTTGGTCTTACATAATTGATGCCACTCAATGAGGCCCTTATGATGCCTAGGACACACAGGCGAAGGCGATCTGAGGCTACGTAGCTGACTGCATGATAGCTGCTAATGAACTTTTCTGGAAATGCTCAGATTCTTTAATAATGTTAGAAATGTTCCTGACATTGGCCTCAACATATATTCCTTCTGATTTGGATTAGACTTATGCTCAAAGACATTTTGAACGGTCTATATCAGCCAAGGCGGCTTAAAATGGAGAATATTGTGAGAGTAGATGCTCTATTGACGGTCCAATTGTTCCGAAACAGTGCATAGAGTAGGAAGCAGGGCAATAATTTCAAGTCCAGGCAGCGGATGTTCATCGCAGCATCAGACTTTGGGAATTAGATGCCAGCTTTTGAAGCACGCGGTCTCTTTCATGAGATTTCACGCCCCTTTTTTTGTTTCCTTTCCAATCCGTTCCTTTTTGGTTTTTCCCACCAAATCATACCTAACATGCTAACATTGTAGGTTTCTCATTTTTAACAAAACAATCATACTGTATTAGAAACTTATATATTTGGAGTTTATCACATGCAGCCAAAAAGGAACTGGGCAATGAGAGAACCAGAGATAGGCTAGAAAGGACATGAATAAAAGATAAGGAAAGACATGAAAGTATTATTTTCAATCTTTTCATTTAAAAAGATTATCCTTTTTTTTTAATCTTTGTTTATTTTACATTTAATCATTATTCCGATCATCCACTTTTCAAATTTTTAATTCAAAAGCACATTAAGTGGAGGAAAGAGCTGTAAGTTAAAACACCTAAGGAATCACTCAGCATTTACACCGGTTGAACAGACCAACTGGTCTTCATGGCCCAGCTCACCTTTTCACTGACCTACCTCACGTTCCAAACATGGGAGGGCTGTCGTGGCCTCCACTGTAAATGCCGGGTCCACAGCAGTAGCTTGATGCAAATTGTCATAAGTCAGGATAATCACGTCACTAGCTGAGCTGGCAGTGAATCCCATCCTTTCATTTGTTATGCCCATCAGATGGACGATCGCCTGCTGCCACTTGTGAAGCAGCAGCAAACGTGCATCTTATGTCTGCCTCCGCATCCTGGACAGATGGAAAGAAAAGCAGGCGCAGTCAGCGACACAATGAGACAGCTTCCAGCCTGCTCCAGCAGCGACACTCACTTTCGCTCGTGTTCGTAGTGCAAGCGGCTCTTGCATGCAGCAAGCGGCTTTGTAGAGGATGGCCCACATTGCTTATTGGATGTATTCTCCTGTATATAATATTTTACATATAATTTAATTTTTAAAAATTTAATTAGCAGGTTATGTCAAACAAAATTTTAGAAATTATATATTTACTGTAAAATTCCTAATACCATCCACATTTTTCATTGTAAAAATTTATTATTCCATTGTATAATTAATAATTTAGATAAGATATATACCGTGTTTCTTATTATGTCATAAGGTTTTGTTTAGGTTGATGCAGAGGAGATGAAAAACAAAGGGTAAAAAAATCATAATATCACCAACAATTAAGGGTAGCAGTGGTGATTGGTAGAGTGGATTTGCTTAAAATGAAATCGTGAATGGAAAAAAAAAAAAGATAGAGTGACATTAATCGTAAAATGAATAATATTTAATATATTGCATAAGGTAATGGTGAAAAGTATAAATGATAAAAAAAAATAAATTATCATGAAAAAGTGCATGTGAAATCAACTTTGAAAAATAAAATTTAAAATTTTCCTTCAACCAATGGATTAAGCCCAAGGTCAATAAATATTAAATAAATAATTATTTTTAAAAGCATAGATAATAATGAAAAAGGATTATTATAAATAATTAAATATTATAATAAATATAGTGGTAAAAAAATTCGACTTTTGTTGCTTTTACACCCTATTTACATTAAGAAAAATGCCCCCCTAAGTAATTTAACTGTTAAAACAGTTCCTCTGTAGTTTAATTTAAATAATTTTATTAATAAAAATAAATAATATTCAGAATATTCTATATAGATAAATTGATCTGAAATTTAACGTAAAGCTTATTATTCCCTTTTGCTGCAACGTGAAATTCAACTTATAACTTGGAAAGGTGAGTATTGGATTCAACAATAATCATTATTATCTGACAAATTCATTTGGCACTCACCTGAATTTTTGCTAGTTTGGGTTACAACCTAACATATCCAAAATGGGGTGACAGGCTAACATCTCATTCATGGTGGAAATCATATTTGAAATGGTGGGACCCACCCGTCTGCTGACGGAAGCGGCACATTCTTACACCGCACCGTGTTTCCGCGTTCCAGCATCCGTCTCCGAAACACCTCTGCCTTCATCAAAACCCCCGTTCCATCTTCACGAACAGGATCGCAGCAGCAGTTGCAGCCCAGAGGAGAAAAACCAGAGAATGTGGACTGCTAAGCCTCCCTCAATCTGTTCCTCCCACCTCTCCTTCTCTAAAACCCTAAATTCCAACAACCCAATGCCCAAAATCACTCTCCAATCCCTCCCGAACCCATGCAAAACCCACCTTCCACCTCCCATCAAATCGTCCCTTTCTGCTCCACCTGACATAGCTACCATCCAAACACCCCCACGAACCCCAGCCCAGACCCGCGTCGATATTCTCTCCGAGTCTCTTCCCTTCATCCAGAAATTCCGCGGCAAGACCATTGTCGTCAAATACGGCGGCGCAGCCATGAAATCCGCCGCCCTCCAGGCCTCCGTCATCAACGATCTCGTCCTCCTAGCCTGCGTCGGCCTCCGTCCCGTTTTCGTCCACGGCGGCGGCCCCGAAATCAACTCCTGGCTTGGCCGCCTCGGCATCGAGCCCCAATTCCTCAACGGCCTCCGCGTCACTGACTCCAGCACCATGGAAATCGTGGAGATGGTCTTGGTTGGGAAGGTGAATAAGACTCTTGTCTCCCTTATCAACCGCGCGGGCGCCACTGCTGTCGGTCTTTCCGGCAAGGACGGGCGCCTCCTCACCGCCCGCCCCTCGTCCGAGTCCTCTGGCCTTGGATTTGTTGGGGATGTTGCCTGTGTTAACCCCACGATCCTCAGGCCACTGATTGCAGACGGCCATATTCCTGTCATCGCATCCGTTGCTGCCGATGAGGAGGGTCAGGCCTACAACATCAATGCAGATACCGTTGCAGGGGAGCTGGCAGCTGCTCTAGGGGCTGAGAAGCTGATCCTGCTGACAGATGTGGCGGGTATCTTGGAGGACCGGAATAAGCCTGGGAGCTTGGTGAAGCAGATTGATATAAAGGGGGTGAAGAGGATGGTGGAAGACGGGAAGGTGGCTGGAGGAATGATCCCAAAGGTGAATTGCTGTGTACGGTCGCTTGCACAGGGCGTGCGGACTGCCAGCATCATTGATGGACGGGTCCCACATTCACTGCTTCTAGAGATCCTCACCGATGAAGGTGCCGGGACGATGATCACTGGGTGAGTGGAATTCAAAATGTTAAATTATAATCAGGGAATTTTGTTGTCTGAATATGTGATTTCCTAAAGTGGGGAAGGCAGTTGCAATAAAAGCTGTAACTCCTGTATCGATGTCAAAACTTCTAAAGAAGGCCATGTTGAAGCATATAAACTAATCTCAGACTATATTGTATCTACCAATCTCCTGTTGTTAATGTCATTTTGGTGGTGGATGATTGATCATGCTGCAAATGGTGTATGGTTTGGATGGCAGGTCGTTTGACTCACTTGACGTTTATTTTAAAGTAGGATTCTTTGTGTGTTTTGCATCCATGGAAATTGCTTTTGCGTAGTCGCTTGTTACCCACCTTGCCATTTGATCAGCGGTGGCGTTCTACAGGGCTGCAAATTGAAAGCCAAAAATTAATAAGTTTTTAAGGCATCCGTAGCATAAATTTTATGTTGCAAAAGTAAAAACATAGTCTCCTGCTGTGTTTGGGTTGTAAAATTTGGAGTATGCTGGGAACATTTCCATTTTACAAAAGACCAAATGATGCAGGGGGTATTACTGGGGTTTTCAACTCTAGGGATGATTGCAAGTGATTAAAAAATGAATAGTATTGATTTTTTTTATTGGATTTTAAGGAAATGGTCCTTGATCTTGTTGTGGAAACGACAAAAAAAGGATTCTTCATACATAGCTTACCTGCATAGTTGGGATGAGCTTGCATGATTATGGCATTTTAGTTATGTGCTCACTGCCCTACTTTTGAGGCTATTTAGTGAGCCAACATCTTTCCCTTTTTATTAGTGCATATCTTGACCATACCAAGCTTAATTACTGCATATCTTTTTGTCCATGCTTTGCGTTTCACCTCCAACTTTGGTCGAATCACAGCTTAAGCTTCATTTGCTAAAGCCTCTTAACATGAATGCATCTCAGATGATTTTGTAAAGCCAACTACATGGAATATTTTTGGTTTGGGATTCAAAGCAACCTTCTGATGGTGAGAAATATTAACTATCAATAATGAGTTTATTAAATTGTTGCTGCAAAACTGTTTGAAAGAATTTTTACAAGTGAGGCATATTTGGGAGGGATGGGTGGATTGTTAGCTGTTTGTTGTTGGTTTAGGATTAATGACAGTGTAATTCGTTGGCTATTTTCATTCAAACAGGGTTTTCGGTTGACTTTTGCCTTTGGAAAACAAAGGTAGAAGGTCTGTTATTTTAGTTGTTGGGGTCGTGACTTTAATCCTCAGAAAATAGGAAGGTCCTTTTTTACTGCATTGGAGGTGCCCTGATTTGAGGGCATAGCGAGGTAATCATGAAGGAAAGAAAGCACCGAGGGCAATAATTGTTAGCTACTTAATTTTTAAGGCCAGTTCAATTAATGCTTTGCTATATTAAAACTATACCTTGGACTCTAGAGGAGCTTGAGTGTGTTAGAGAGATCAAACCAGTGCAATCTCCAGCAGAGTGGGAGTTTTTACACCATCGACTTGTACTTTTGGAATCTCGTACTCTGTCAATTCTATGCATACACCTATTTTATACATTGAAACTACCTTTGTTTTTTGTTTGTTTTTTATTTTTATCCCATATGACAGAGAACAAGAGAAAAAGGTTGCATTTAGGTGTTTCACTCGAGTAAGATAATAAAAAATTAATTATAAATTTTCTCTTTAGCATATTAAATATTGCAACATTTTATGTGTTACATTAAAGATGTTTGGACGAGCAAATAAAGTAACAAAGTTATGGCTAATATATTTTCATTGAGTAGATGAGGGAAAGGGAAGGAAGAGAGAAAAGTCACTTGAAAATATTTACGCATAGGTCTCCTGCCAATGCAGGGTTTGTGACTTGAACCCACACCATGAAGGCCTTAAGTGAGCCTTACCGTCATGCCAAGCAATGCCCTCAAAATAAGTCAAATTATGATTTTTTAATACTATTCCACTTTATTGCAATAGGTTGTGTAACTATATATTCCCCAACAAGCATATCTTGCTATGAGCTGATATTGGTTGGAAACTCTCGTGAGCGGCTGATCTCCCACCATCACTTGACTGCAGAAATGGGGAAAATTGACCATGTAGAAGCTTTGTAGCATCTATTCCTGACGATTAGGTGCCATTCTAGCTTTTGTTAACTTGATCGAGTGCAGTTTTACTTTTCGTTTGGGCTCTCTTTGATGGGGCCATTGACAAGTTCAGCCACTGTCTAAATTGGAGGCATTCGGTTTAGTGGATTCTTTGGCATGGTTTCGAACTCGCAAAATTGGATGAGAAGTCAGATGCAATGATCTCCAAAATCCTTTTTTCTTGCTTGACTGTGCTGCTCACCTATTTATCTAAATTCTAAACCACACAGCTTTCATAAGATACATTCACGGTTGCATTGCCCTTGCTCATGAATTTGCCCAATTCTATTGTAAGTTGTAACAAGAGCTATGGTGGAAATGTGGATTGAAATTGACAATTCAATAACTTTTGACAATCTCAACTGGGATTTCCTCTTCCATGCTGTGGCAAGATATGGGTTTTCTTGCAATGGATAATTTGTTCAAGGACTATGTTAACAGTGTCAAAATATTCAATCCTTGTCAATTCCAACCTACTTAGCTTCTTTTCTCCTTCTGACAGCCTTCAGCAAGGTGATCATCTATCCCCTTACCACTTCATCTGTATAGAGGAAATCCTCTGCAATCTAGGGGATTCTCTATCAGGAGGTGAGATGGCTTTCCCTCATGCTTAGAATGCAAAGGTCCTACTTGAAGCCCTTTATTCCTAGCTATCCATTACTGGTTAATCCATCAACTTGCAAAAATGCATCCTTGTCATTCGAGCAATTCCCACTATCAGGAAATCCATAATGTCATCCGTTCTAAGCGTGAGAGAAAGTCATCTCACCTCTACGTACCTTGGTTGCCTTTTTTTTTATTTTTATGGGAACTCCCTCAAAAGCTTGCTTTCAACCCATTATCGAAGCATTTACAAAAAATATCTGGCGGAAGGGTGAAATTCTTTCCATTGCAAATGTGAAAGTTACATGATCTTAAAATGGCTTTCATGATGAAATTGCCTTGGCGAAATTCATGCAAGTTGGGTACCCTATCCACAATGCTGACATTAAAATCTCTGGGTCATGCATCTGAGGAATTTGAAACAGGTAGCCTCCTTCTTAGATTGCACCAAGTGGATATTTGAAAATGGTCGAAAGTGATGGTAAGATGGTGATTCTCCAATACCTGATCACGTTGACCCAAGTGCAAAAGTAAATTGGATTATTGAGAACTGAAATTAGAATACCCCTTCGTTAAGCATTGGTAAAGTGGATAATATTGCGGCTGTTTCTTCTTACTCTCTTCAAGCATGTCCCTCTGAAGATCATCTTGTGTGGATTGAGTCCAAGAAAGGAAATGATAGTAAAGATTGATGACTCGGTTTGATATCCGCAAGCAGTATGACCACGTCCCATGGTGCAAATGGATTGGGACATAACATTCCACCTGTAGTACTGTCTTTGCTTGAAGATTCCTCCATGGACGACTCCCAACAGATTAATGGGCTTAAAACATTGGAACAAATCGTGCCATAAGATATCCATTTTTCCATATAAATGAAGAGTCTGGCAACCGCCTCAACTTTGGTTGTTCCAAGACAGTTTGTGTGGATCTATCCAGTCTGACCCTAAAAACCATGTGCACCTTCATTTCATGAGTTAGTTCAACTCCCTGCAACTGTCGACTGAGGATAAATCCAGTGCAATCCATGCCCTTACTGATTTCTGCTATGACATCTGGAAGGGAAGGAAATAAACTAGTTTCAGGCAGATGTTTCAGCTATTCAAGGTTACTCCTCTAATCTGTACTCAGATGAGCTGCTTCTGAATTCTGTTTCTTCTAGTCTATGGACATTATTCAGTTCTTGTTTGAAGCAATTTTGTATTGCTCCTGTCTCTTCCTAGGAGATATATGTTCTTTCTTCTAGCTGCATTTGGATCTATGTGGCAGTCAGGGATAACGATTCAAATTGTTAAGCCTTTTCAAGCAAGACAGAATGTCACAGCTTCTTATTTCCATTCGGAGAACAGAGTTCTGGTGCACTTTCTTGTGACTCTCCAGGTATGCTGGCTATCTGCTGGCTTTTTGGGTCAGAAATTTCTCTCTTGGATCTTCAATGTGCACCAATGTTTTGGAAAGTTGGTGCAATACTAGCTTGATTGGTAAGAGAGTTGGTTCAAAACTAATATGACTTGAGACCAGGAGTTCGATTATAAAGAGTTGACTCAAAGGGACAAAACCGTATGGGCTCTTCATGCCAGTGGGATTTGTGGGCCCAAAGTGGACAATACTTCACATTGGCTAAAGTTGGGAGCGTTACAGTTGGCTGGTTGGTTTATTTTGCTTCCAACTTAAAGTTTGGGCTATTATCGCTGATGCTATTTGTAAGGAGTATGCTGCCACGGTCTTGATTTAGTCATGGGATAGGCCATCTCCTCGTCCAGCCTGGAATTTGGACCAGCTAGTCAGTTTTTAGATATGTTTGCAGGAATTACATCTTGGGCAAGGTTCGTTTTTCTTCATTGCCTTTTTATGCTGGGATTGTTGGTTACTTGCTGGGTGTTTTTGGATTTCAGGGAGTTTGCCGTTGTATTTATGGTAGTGACTAGTTTGATGGAGGATAAGGTGATCTATTCTGAGAAAAAGGGCTGCCATGAGGAAACTAAAAGGCCTTTGATCCTAACGATTGGTGAAATGATTGAGCTTTTCATTCTAAAAATGGAGCGGAGATGGTGCTGAATCTCTGCATATGGTTGTGAACTTGTGATGGAATAATAAAAAGCTGGTCTATGCTGCTGCTGCTGTATTGCTTTTCTTGGACTAGGTTGGAAGGATTGGCTGTGCTTTTCTTTTGGTGCTGCTGCCTCAAGTTCAATGATGGATGCCCAAATTGAATTTTTGGGCACTCTTTGTATGCCTTCATAATCCCTGTCATAGCATTGAATGCCAATTCCATTTCGATCTTCAGATTGGCTTTTGCGATCGCTTTGTTTTGTATATGGCTGTAAATATTTTGTAATCTTTTAGCTGCCCGTCTTTGGTGTTTTAGAGTCCGCTTCTTTTTCTTTCTTTAGGTCTCCATCAGATCTATGTTCTTATGACTCTCCTTCATGTGATTGCTTTATTCTTTCTTTTTTTTTTCACGAAATGTGAGATTATTTATTTTAGAAGTGTTTAGCAACCTAAAAAAATGTCATGGAAGGAACAAGGACTGTAAAAGGTTTTCAGACTCTCCCTCATCTTAGGTCCTATATTCCTTTTGTTCTTTGAAATGTAAAATCAGTGATCTTAATATTGATATTATCGACGATATTATTGTCAATAATATCAATTTCCCCCCTAATCAATAAAAAATCGATTTGAAAATCGACAATATCGAAACTTTCCTACTTTTATCAATAATATTAGCGTCTTATTGATATTATCATGCATTTATTGATAATATCACGATAATATCGTTGACATTATCGGTAAATTAATCGATAATATCGATTCGGTCATAAACAGTGTGCATTCGGATGCTGTCTCCCTTTCTAACCCCCCGAAACTGATTTTTTTCCTCCTCAAAATTGTCGTTCCCATCTTTCATTGGCAAAAAAGAAAACTCCTTGTGTGATTTAGCATGGGATAAATAGCATTTTCATGATTGAAATCGGATTTTTCCATCCGGATATAAACAATTACCAATGGTATGAAAAGTCGATTTTGATATCATTTTTCATATTTTTTTGTTTGAAATTACGCTAGCAATGTATAATGCATTATGACTTTGATTTATACTGATTTAGGCATCAAAATCTACCCAATTTGTAGAAATTTGGAATGAACTTGAGATTTGAGAAAAATTCTCAAATCATTTGATTATCCCAAATCAGCCATAGTTTTTGTATGAATACATAGATTAGATGTGGGATTTTCCAAAAAAATAACTTTCAGCAAAAAAAATATTTTTTAATATTTTAATATTAATTATAATTATTTTTTAAATAATTAAAAAAATTATAGATGTTGCATTAAAGCTATGTTAATTCATTGGTAATATTATAGCATTAAAAATATGATCAAAAAATTATCTGTGATAATTTTTAAATTTATTTTTAATTTTTAAATAATTATTTTTTAAATAATTATACAAAAACTTATTTCCTAAAATTTTTCAATATGTTTCTTAATTGATTTTGAATGTTTAGGGTTCTTTTTAGATATTTTTTAATGCATACATTATAAAGATTTACATGTTCAAAAGTGTATTGTGTGGAAAGAAAAAATGAATTTGTTTTGATTTGACGTATTTAGGTTGAAATTTGAAGATGTCAACTGAAAGAAATAGCCAGGAGAGTAAAGGCAGCAAGACCAAACCTAATGATTTAGCATGGAAATATGAGAAACTGGTTCTAAGCAATCCATTTAGAACTAAATGCAATTACTGCAAGCAAGTTATCAAGTCCGGGGGCGTGACATAACTGAGGCAACACTTGGCTTGGAGTAGTTCTAACGTTAGAAATTGTCCTAAGGTTCCTAAAGAGGTTATGGTACTTATGAGGGAGGCTATTCAGTCGGGTACTACTATTAGAAGAGCTCGAAAGCAAAAGGAGAAGGAGATTACAGCCGAATTGGGTGGTTATGATGTTGATGAGGGTGATGATGATGATGACGAAGATGAGAAAAAGCAGATAAGGTAAACTATGGAGGCTAGTAGGGCAAAGCAATGGGCTAAAGAGAAGCCGATTAGGCTTAAGAGGGCTAGACCTAGTTTCCATAGTTCTACAAGAGAAGCTAGTGGAGGAAGCAGGCAAAGGAGGTTGGATGAAAGAAAGAATCAGAAGGGAGGACTGAAGAAGTTCTTGAGCCGTACAACGTCTGCGAGGGGATCACAACCAAAGTTGTATGAACAGGTTGATGAGCTGCAAAAGAAAATGACTCAGATGTACAAGAAGGGTATAGACAATGTAAAAAATTTTGGAACTCATATCTCTAAATTCTTTATTTATAATGTTATTCTCTACACTTAGCAGATACTATAGCTTTCGAGAATATAATAAATATTGCATAGATGAAAGGAGAAGGTATCCCACCTCCTTCAGCGTACCAAATTGGTGAAACATATTTTGATAAGGAGGACCAAGAAATTAAGGACTGAATCAAATCTATGACCCATACATGTAAAACATATGGGTCGTCTGTGATGTGTGATGGGTGGACTAGCCCCACAAAGCTCAGTATAATCAACTTCGTGTTGTAGTGCAGAGGCACTATAGTGTTTTGTAAGTCTGTGGATGCATCTAAGCATATTAAGGACATAACTTATATTTAAGAGATTATTGAGAAGTAAATTAAAGCCCTTGGCCCAAGTCTTCATATGGTACAAATTATCACGGAAAATGAAACTACATTTAAGAAGGCTAGGAAAACTTTAGAGAAAAAATTGCCTTTGTATTAGACTTCTTGTGCGGCGCACTGTATTGATCTCATCTTGGAGGATATTGGTCGACGATTAACTATTCGTAGTGTGATAGAGAAGGGTCGACAGATTACCAAATTCTTCTACAACCACAGTTGAGTGAAGACACTTTTTTATGAGACATCTGATTATAGGAGGGAGATTGTACGTCCAGGCAAGACTTGATTTGCTATAAATTATATTGCACTAGATAGTCTATGGAATGTCAAGTAAGCACTTAATATGACATTTAACACTGATGTGTGGCACGATTCAAGATATGCACATACTAGGAAAGGGATGGAGGTAGAGAGGATCGTTATAACAGCTTTCTTTTGGGATAAATTACGATCAGTATTATTAATTTTAGAACTCATATATAGAGTCTTGAGAGTGGTTAATAATGAGACTTATCCAAATACGGGCTCTTTGTATGAGGTATCTCAATTTATGAAGGAGTCCATACAAAAAAATGTGAAAGGTAGTCAGTGGGTGATTAGCATTATAGAAGATCACTAAAAGAATATGCTTCGTCATCCATTACATGCAGTCAGTGAGTTTTATCTTATGAATTGCAATCTTATTATTGTAGTCTTATCTTATGTATCTTCTTATCTTATGTTTGAATTGCAATCTTATTATTGCGGTGTATTTTTTAAACCCAAAATACCACTATGAGCATGGTCTTGGGGCAGATATGGAGTTAAATGGGGCAGTGTTTGAAGTCTTTGAGAAGTTATTTCCCGATCACCCAAATACAGGTGACTTTGGGACCGAGGTAAATTACTTTGATATTTACAAAATATACTTCATTATCTTATTTAGTATGATAAATAAAAAAGATTGATCCTTTTAAATGCTTCAACAGTTGATAGTTTCTTGCAAAGCATGGGGGGATGTTTGAAAAGGCAATGACTGTTCAATCACAGTCATGAGAATTACTTTGTATATAATTGTTCCAAACCTCATGACATTTTACACTTGCATATTTATTTATTATTTACAAATACTAATACGTAATTTTGAATTGATCATAGGCGAATGATGGAACTTATATGGCATGGAGACCTCAACACTCAGGCTACTAGCAGTTCGAATTCTAAGTCAAATGGTATCTTCATCATCATATGAGCGAAACTAAAATACATTTTCCCTCATCTTTACCCAGAGAAGGAATAGATTAGGGTATGAAAAGGTCAAGAATCTTATTTTCTGCTATTATAATATGAGGATATGGGAGAGGAGCCCGATGACCCTCTAGATCTAATAATGATTGGGCAACATGCACACTTGGAGGAGGATGATACTAGGGAAGATCTATTATATGAATGGCTGGGATCAGAAGATCTAGATGGACAAAATGGAGGGCTAGCAGAAGCTATTGACCAAGAAGCTAGTGCACAAGATGTAGATATAGAAGGGGTGCTACATCGAGAGTGGATCCCAAAAGAGGCATTTGATCCATTAACTAGATCTCAGATCCAGTTGATTGCTAAGAGAGTCTCCCAGATATCTCAGCAAACTTCGAGTATTTTATCATCAAGAACAAGGAGCAGTGACAATGATACTGGTGGTTGTGGTGATAGTGATGATGATGGTAGTGGTGGTAGTGAGGAGGATGATGGCATTGGTGGAGATAACTCATCATACCCACAGAGTGAAAGGCCACTTAGCCAATTTAATTGTAAGGAGGGGTACACACATGCTATACAAGATGAGAATCATGGAGCATACCCTCCAATCAGGCGATATGAAAGAAGGCTCGGAACTAGGAAGGGCAAAGAGCCAATTGAGGATAACACGCTTATAAGTAGCATGGCATCCGTGGATTTAAATGGCAATAGAGAGGAGTCTTCCTATGGGCCAAATCCTTTATCACATTCATATTCATATGAATGGTCAAATGATTTTGGATTGAATTACAATAATTTATCATACCAGTCATCTTAGCTCAACTCGGCCTCAAATTACATCCAATTATATAGGTATACATCATCAGATTACCCAAACAGTGGAGTAGAATCATCGGTTTCTTATTTCTTTTTTAGTTTTCCTTTCCCATATGCATATGAGCCTCTACATTGACAAAATGACAATGAACTTGAGAAACTTACACGACACTCAACTTGGTATTAAGGTAAGAGTTGTTGTTTAGTTTTAATTTTTAAAACACTACTATGTATTATTTTTTTTGTATGTCTATAACTTAATATGAGAGATAATATTTAATATAATATTTTTTCTTGCTAAGATTTATACTCCTTCTGTCAGCCCATATGCATTTCTCATGTGTACCTTCATTATTCATATAATGGTGGCTTTTTTAATTCAATTTTTTACCCAAATTGTGTGTTAATATTTATCATTATTTATTACAAAGTTTCATTGAATTTTTTTAATTTTTCTCTATTTTTCTAATTTTTTCTATTTTACCGATAAAGTTTCTAAAAAAAATGATAATATCTTTTTTTTAGGCCACCTATAAATAAGTATTTATCAATAATACGAACACTGTGTAAAATTATTTATGGGAATTATCAAATTCTCTCTTTGTGTTTTTGGATAATCCAAGATTCCCTCTTAACATTTTGGTTTTTACAAATTAAAAACTGCCTTTCGACATTTATTGAAAAAATGTCATATACTCCCAAGAAGGAGAACTATGAATTCAATCTAGTTGCAATTTATTTATCATATTAGGGGTGCAACCGGGGTTGGTTTGGGTTGGTTCAGTTCTGAGTCAAAATTGGTTCTTTCAAAGTTTAATTTAATCAAACTATCAACTAATTATATAGTTCTTGTTATATATAATCTAAGTATGAATAGAGAACATTCTTTTAAAATAAATAAAACATGCCACAAAATATAAAATGAAATTAAATTAGAATTTATGAACCATCTTTATCATTAGCTAGAAATACGAAAGTTTGGACTTTAATCTTTTGCTCGCTTGCCTCACATCCACAAGATATATCAATTATACTTGATTCTTAGACCTCGTAAATACAAAGATAGAGATAATTAGCAACTTAATAAGGGATAAGAGTAAAGAAAAATATTTGATTGCATGAATAGATTCTCATACTACTTTAGAATTGTATCATTTTTTTGCACTTTAAAATGATTATCTCCTATCTTTTTAATAAAGATTCAAATGCATAATTTTTCAACATAAGTCATGTATTTTCCTTATGATCCTAAACAATACCAATGCAAATGCTTAAATAATAACAAGTTTTAATTTTCTATATACAATCTTCCAACTAATGTAATAAAACACATTGAGTAATAGTTAAGTTTAAAGCATAAATGCATGTACCATATAATAATGTAAAATATACATAAACTCTAAAAATAATTCAAGTGGTGTTAGCTTGCTAAATTTTTTAGTATTTTTTAATAATTCATGCAGGTCAATTGGGGTGGCCAATGCCTTAAACCGAACTTACCCTAAAAATGAATATGAGTCATGAAGGTAGATTTAAACTTACCCTATGGGTCAAAAAGGTAGAACCAAACCTGAAAGAAACAAATTGATTCCATTCAATTTTGCAAGTACTGACCCAAGTTGTACCCCTGTATCATATGCTATTTATCAATATCCACATTTATGTCCTATAAGCATGTACAGTAAACAAAATATAAAGCTGAATCTTTTGATTATTATATTAGTAAAAATTATATATTTTTTAAATTTGATGAGTTTTTTATTTAAGTCAATCACTTTAATTTTATATATTTTACCTTAATGTTGATAGTAATAATTTAACTAATGGATTAGAACTTGTGTATAGGCTTTACAGCGCCCTTAAACATTAATTTTGAGAATATATAAAGACATAATATTATCGTTTAAAAAAAAAGTATTGAATTGAGATGGTGTTTTAGGCTTTAAAACCTTGGGGGCATTTGTAAACATTGGAACATTAGGTGGGTGTTTGAAGTTTTTCAAACTTGAGGGGGCTATTTGATAATTTTCTTTTTAAAAATGACAAAATGTCATTCACTAATAGGTAAAAAAATAATATTTATTTGTCTTACGAAGCTCATGCATAAAATTTTTGCCCAGCATTTAATTTTTTTTCCTATTTTATTTTACACTAATTGATATACATCATAAAAAATATAAAGCTTAATCATTTTATTATATATCAGTAGTTGAAAAAAATACTAATAAAAATTTAAATAAATTGCGCAAATTACTTTAATTTATATATTTTGATTTATTAGAAATGAGGGGATCCATAAACTTTAAGGCTGAGGTCCTTATCTTTAAGAGTTTACAGCCATTCCAAACGGTCAAAGTTGTAGCAGATGCTCGAGCCAGTCTTAAGATCTTTCTTCGTATTGATGTGGAGTGGAGAATGGCTTTCAGCCTGAGAAGATTGCAATCGATGAAAGTTAAGGGCTGCTTTAAAAGCGTGAAGTTTCTTAATGACTCTGAAAACGGGTGAGCCATACATGGTCTGGCATTCTAAGCTTAATCAAGTGTTTAAGAAATTTATGGACTTTGAACTAATAGTTGGGTAATGCTGTTTCAATGCCTTCTACCTACTGGGCTTGGCAGGAAGAATTAAGAAGTATGTTGGTTGATAATCAGAAAGAGGGAGGAAAAGATTACCATACCTAGGGAAACTCAAATGAAATACCTCATTGATCACCACTCTGTCAATTTAATGGGAATTGTGCACTCACCTTGTGCAGATTTAGACTATGAGAAAGCTTTAGCTTGAATGGGCAGCTTAATTGGCATAGCAAAGAAAAAGGCATTCACTGATCTCATGGATATGCTCCTTTGTTTAGCAATTATTTGAGTGAATAACCTACTTGGGTTGAGTAGTCTGATTCAGTGTAGGAATCCATTCTCCAGTGAGTTAGCAGCTCTCAGGATGATGACTGGACTGATTTGGGGATGCTTGAACATGGTTCTGGCTTCCATTTATGTTCAATTATCTAATGAGTGAGTTTGTCTTCAAGTCTAGGAAATGATGTTTTGTAGTCATCGGTTGTGGGCCTGTCTATTCCATGGGGTCTAGCTATGCTAGTATTAAGGATGCTTATAAGGTCATCAGATACTCTCTTCTAGAAATCTATGCTTGAGAAATCTATTTCATCATCATTAGCCTTTTTCCTAGATGGAATACGTGATGAGAAAAAGGCCATATTAGCAGTTAAAGCCTGGTGGATTTAAACAAAGGAAGGGGTAGAGTTCTTAGTCGTGTTTTCAGTAAGTATCCATGATGATGTTTTCAGCTCGCTAAGGGCTCGATAATATGGATTTTGAATTAGTCAGAATAGTTGGGATCCTATCACCTCCATCCAAATTTAGACCCTTCTCTAAGTCCTCTGTTCATAGGTATCTAGAGAGGTTAATGGAGGTCTATGGTGGGGGTTCATCTGTCATTTGATTCTCTTGAGCATTGATGTCTCCCAGAGCTTGACCCACGCAAGACTCGAATTTTCCATTCCGAGGTGGATTTGTCGGCTGTTGATGGATGAAATCATTACCTTCGTGGAGATTCTGAAGAAGAATCTGACCTCCATTTGCAAAAAGTCAGCTACGGTCACTCATTAGTCAAACCCAACCTGCGTTTTGTTATTCATCTGCAATGATTAAAACAGTAGGAATCCACAAAGTGGAATCATGGGATTGGAAGTCATGCAAACATGTTGAAAGCCATCCTCAGATTGGATGCCAATTCACCGTCCAACTGGGTGGTTGTCATTCTCTATTGACTAAACTGGAATCTCTCCCTTCATGTCAGAAACCGTCTTCAAGGTTGCCAAAATACATGCACAGGTTTTAAATGCGTAGAGCAGTTGAAGTTTCGGTGATGATTTAAATGGAACCCATTACTTGCAAATTTCATGGAATATTTTCATTTCAGGCCATCAAATATGATTAGATAAAATCTGATGGGTTACATAAAATAATTGATGGGTTACAAAATTAAAATCATTTAAGAAATTTTTCCTATTTATAAGATCCATAAGTTTGTAACCCGATATCAATACTTTTAAAGGTCATCTTCTAACATGGATGCACGATGCCATAAAATCTTGTCGCATTTCAATATTTAAGTACATCAATCTATTATATTTGTTTATTTTGGATTTTTCATGTAAATAATCTTAGTTATTATCAAACGGGACGGCATATATACATAGGTCAATGATTTCAATTCAGCTTCATCATTGTAAGTTGTTTTCTACATAAGTGGAATAAGCTACGCATATCCTATTGTTGCGTCACTCGCGGCCGTGTCCAATACAATACGTTGTACTGGGAGTAAACAACAACAGAGGCTATATAGGTAATTTTGACGCCGGTGTAAACAAAACAAGCGGATTCCGGAAGCGGAATACGTGCAGCGGGCGGGATCGAATTCTTCACTTCCCCGTGGCTTTGCAAACGCGGGAGCTTATCAATGTCGGGTTTTTTTTTTTTAACCCAGGTTAAATTATATGAATAAAAATTAATTTTAAATTATGAAATATTTAATTAAAATAGATATATTACATTAATATTCTTATTTTGATCTAGTTTACCATATTTAAGCATTAATTATTTTTATCATTAATAGTTTAAAATTTTATTCTAAATCCATTTTATAAAGTATATTTTTAAACAATAAATATAATTTTAATGAAATATAATTATTTAATTGCCTCCATTAATTTGATAATAATCTCATTTTTATCTCTATCTAAACTTTAAAATAGACTTGTGATATCATTATCAAATAATTTTATGAAATTATGATAAATTATTATTTTACAAAAGCAAAGAAAATAAAAAAAATCCTTATGTATGTTTCGCATATTGTCTTTGGGATAAGAAACATTCGCATGAGTTAAGCAATATTCTATAGTTGCCTACGACCTTTTTTATATATTTTTAAATAATTTTAATTTTTAGATTAAATAAAAAAAATCATTCAAATGAATCATTTTTTAAGAATAATATAATTTTAATATGTATAATTTTACCTCAACCCAAAACTTAAAATAAGCTTGTAACATCATTATAAAATATATTTAATAATGATATATATTAAATATATTTTCTAATAATATTACAAGCTTATTTTAAGTTTTAGAGTGAGATAAAATTGTACATATAAAAATTATAATATTTTTAAATGAAAGATTGTAATTGAATAATTTTATTTAAATAAATTTTTTATTTTTTTGATAATTTTTAATTCTATATAAAACTTAGACTAGGTTCAAAATAGCATTTTAAATTATATTTTATATAAAATTAAATTAAAATAAATATATAGTTATATTATTATTATTATATTATAATTTAATTTAATATATTATAAATTAAAATTAATTTTATATACGAAATCATATTATAGAAATAAAGACTAAAGAATTGATTTTCAAAGTTGGAAATGCTGATTAAAAACTATATTATTATAATTTTATAGAATATATTTTATTATAAGATTGGAAGTTTATTTTATGATTTGGATTGAGCTAAAAAACTATGTTTTTAAAAATTATATCATTTTCAAAGAAATTACTGTAATTAAATCATTTAATTGAATAAAATTTTTAAAATTACTGCAATTAAATCATTTGATTTAAATAAAAAATCTTACTTAATATATATTTTACTTTAAATGTACAAAACCTACAAATATTATACATTAAAGTTACTATAAGCAATGATTGATGAAGACATTAATTAAAATTATTTTATTTTAAAATTTAAATAATTATATCTATTTAATATCATGAAAGATATAGAGAATAATATATCTAATGTGTTAGTATCTATCATCTTCTTAGATAAAAAAATAACTAACATCATTTATAAATTATACTTTTTATTAAACTTCCAAGTAAGGAGCCCAATTAATATTAATTATAAATTCTTTTAAAATAAATATAATTAACTTGTTCTTTGTTACTCTTTTTATTTAGTAATATATTAGCATATATTTTTAAATAAATTGTATATTACATCTTATGAATAATATTGAATCTTATATACAAGTAAAATTTAATTAGCAAACTTGAAT
>JAYJMB010088590.1:0-19185 GCA_036873735.1 Pouteria campechiana | reverse complement strand
GGGATCGACCCTTGCATAAGCACACTAGACTATACATCGACCGTGCACTTGCGAGGTATTAAATTTGAGCCATCATCTATTTAGGTTAGGCTCTGCCAAATTTTGGGCAGAGCACCCCATCCTAAAAGTGAGTAAATTTAGATAAAATGCAGTGCAAAAATGATAAGTCACACTTCGAAAGGTGGGGTATGACAACTACCAATGTAATATGGTAGAAGGTCTCTAGGTTGAAATTTTGCAATGGAAACTTTTCTACCATCAACCTCTGCAGGAAGTGATTTCAAATCTAACACATATCAGCCTTCTTCATTTCTTCCAACATTTTCTTCCTTATTCACATTTGGATGGAAAAAAGCATTATCTTCAATATCTATGGCTTGAGGCCTTCTAGAGCTTCTAAAGGTTGTGGGTTGGGAAGTAGATGCCTCTCCACAAGTTTTGGGTTGCTTGACTCCTCTCTGAGTTTTGGAAACTGCTACCTTTGGTGCCATTGAGGAGTAGAGATTTGATGGAAGGATTGGAAACTCAAGGAAATGGATTTACTGGAAGATAGACAATCACAAGAGCAACGCCTTTTTGGTTGTAGGAGGCTAGAGATGAAGAGGGAATAGGAATAAAGAACAAATCATCGCTCGGGTTTTTAACCTTTCGAATCGGGAGGCGGCTCTTGGACAAGTGCTTGTGGTATAGGTGGCTCCCCTTTTTAAGCAGTTATTTTTAATGTTTCCTTAAGTTCTAATATTTAATTCTTTCCTTCCTAGTTAGCACATCATTTTAACTTAAGCATGTATCAACATAATCAAATTTGGCATAATGTTAAGAAAATTATTCAAACATCACAAACATTATTATTTCTAATCAAGACATTTCATTTCATTCATATCAAGCATTTTTCAAGGCACTGAATAATTTCACTTTAAGCATACTTAAATATGTTTGATATGCATTAAATCATGAATGAAAAATATAAAGCGTAAGGTGAATTAATTCATAACATGAACATGAGTTTTAAATTTTTTATTTAACATTCAATTTCATTCTCTTAATTGGTTCAGTGCTAGAAGTTCAAGCCTTAATGATGATTTGCAGAAGGAATGACTAGGAAAGGATTCTTATTCAAGACCTTGAATTGTAAAGTTCCCCAAATAGGCTTGACCATGCTTTAGGACTATAATTACATCAAGGATTAATTAGTTTCATATATTTACTTAGATTTTTAGAATGATTTAGTTTAAACAATGAATTCACACATATTTTCATTCAAGGCAGTATTTTCAAAGTATATAAACAAGTAAATCATAGATTCCATTCATCAAATAGATATGTCAAGTTGGGCAACTTATCTCTTTTGTCGCTTCCTTATAGATTTTGTAGTTGAGCACTTAACTAAAGTTGTCAAGCTTGATTCCTCATTTCATCACTTATTGTTTGGAATCATTTCTACTTCCGATTTTCCAAGGTATATTTTAGATGAAGTTTGTTAATATGATTTTGCTTTGAAACTCCTTTTTCTTCATTTGAGTTTTTCTCCTTGCTCTACATATTGTCTGAATTTTTGGACAAAAGGGTCTGCTTAGTCTTTGAATTTGTCTGATGTTAATTTCAGATAAAGTATTTATCCAGCTATCCATCAGACAAAGTCACTAAGTCTTTTAGTTTGTTCATAGCTGACTTAGATTAGATGAGCTCTCTATTGTTCCGTGTTTATCTAAGATGAACTTCAATTTAATGGACAAAGGGTTTGCTTTGTCTGAAGTTTGTAGTTTTTGAATTTGACATCATCTTAGGCCTGTTTTTGCCTTTGCTTGCATTTGGATTGTCTAAAGTTTCAGATGAAGCCATACTGTTCTTGTACCTTGCAGAGACTTCTTTGATATGTTTGAGATCTTTTCTCATGCCATCTGACCTAAATACTTTTATAGAAATTTTTCACTTCTTCAGCATTAGCACAATGAAATAGATATACACTTTATGTATCAATTCAATTAGTGCGGTTTTCTATTTTAGTAGGGGTAATCTACATAGAAATTTGACTGCTCAGCAAGATGATATGAACTTTATTATTTTAAATAAATCATTTATTATTTGAGTTATATGTATAAGGATTTTCTTCCATTTAAGTTTTGGGATTATACCATTAATATTTTGTTAGTTTTAATCTTTATGGGATTAAGTTTATCAAACATGGAAATAAATTCCATAACACTTGTTAGGTAATGCAAGACACTATGATTTAATCAAATCTTGTATATAAAATTGATTTATTTTAAAGATTTTGATAATTTCATATTATTTAGGCATTATCATTATCTTATGATCACTCATTATTTTTAAAGTTGTAATTCATTTATTTTTTTGACAGGCTTATCCAAAAGGAATGTTGGATGTCTAAATGTGCATAGTTTCTTCATTTCTAATGTTTTATAGGATTTTTTTGTGTTTTAGATTTGTATCATATGTTGATAGTTTTTAGTTTATCTTATTCAAAACTTTAAGATTTTATTCATACACAAATAAAACGTTTTGAAGGGCTAATAATTAAGTACAGTAAGTATAAAGAGCATAGGAAATTTTGAGTTTGAATTATCATACCTGTACTTGCCTTGGCCTCTAGCTTCTTGGAATACATTCTCCTTCATGCAGTGTCAAGAAGCCATTCATCTCTTGAAGTGGCTAAATAATTCTTCTTTTCTTCATCCTTGCTTCTTGCACTCATATCAAGCTAAACAGATTAGTAAACTTCAAGTGTGAATCTATCTGTCCCTTAGAAGATGTCTTTGAATTGTCTATCATTTTTGTTGCATTTTTACAAGTAAAGACATATTTGCAAATGGTGGGCCCGAAAGCATACAATAGGGCATACATAGCTTTGATGTTCTCTTACCTTGATTTTCACTCCATCCTCACTTATGCCAGACAAAATACTTTCCACAACTTAAGGTTAGTGGCAATAAGATATGTTTCCAAACTCTTCTTCCACTGAGTAAAGCTCATTACGTTAAAGTGTGGTGGTTAGGAGTGGAATATCCTTTTAAGAACACAAAGGATGAGACTATTGGGTTGGCCATGTGGATTTCTAGAATTGTTTATCTAGCTCACTCTTATACCACTTGTTAATTCCCATAAGGTGGTTTAGCCCAATAGAGGAGGAGTGAATTGGGTTTATAAAAATTATTTTTTAACCCCTATGAAATTAATTTCCCTCTTTTCATGCTTGTGTGCTATGCAATTTGAGATGAATAATAAATCAATAAAGCGCATAAATAATAAAGCAATCAAACACAAAAACAATAAGATTTTTATAGTGGCTCAGGCACCCTGTTCTTACATCTACTCTTCTAAGGACACACACACCCCCCTCCCTTGTGTCTTGGGTTTTACCACATCTAATAATAGAAATACAAGTAATTCTCCGAGCACTCTTCTAGATTCTAACTCTAGGGGGCATAAATATAGTGCTCCCAGCACTCTTCTGGATTTCAACTTCAGGGGGCCTAACTAGTGCTCCTAGCACTCTTCTAGATTCCAACTCCAAGGGGTATAACTAGTATTCCTAGCACTCTTTTAGATTCAACTCTAGGGGGCATATCTATGGTTTCATGAGCTAATCAGAAACTCTATCTTTATAGGTATTTTGTGTACAATGATATGCCTTTATCGAGGCTGATAAGAACACATGGTTAAAGCACAAATATAAATGATAACACAATAAGCACATTACAGTGATTTTGAACTTCCTTAATGTAGTGTTGATGTGACATTGAAGCTCTTTGATGTTGGTAACACTTGGAGTGAAAAAACTTAGAGGACTTAAGACTCACCTGTGAGACTTTGAACCCTCAAGCTCATTGATAATCCCTGAGAAGACTTGATCTTTGATTAACTCTTAGTAGCATATAAGATAGCCCTTGGATATATGGAAGAAGTAGGCCTTGAATGGATATAGAAGAATGAGGCTCTTTAATGATATTTGAAGTTTAAAGCTCTTAGCCTAAGGATGCAAAGATTTGTTGAAGGTTTTCAAACTCAATCCCCTTACTTCATCAACCTTGAATCATCCCTTAGCTCTTCCTTGAATAAAACTTCAAAAATGTGATCGTTAGAAGGAGTGGGAAGCAATTTCGAGGCCTATAATGTTTAGATTTTTGAATGTTGGAAGTTAGTAGACTGTAGTGGCAGGCGACTGCTCCATGCGACTGTGGTTAGATATTTATAAAAACTCTAGCATCCATATTGCTATCCACTTATAGGTGGTACCAAAGGTGGCTGTGACAAGTGACTGTGGCACAGGCGGTAGGGGCAGGTGGTTGGTGAACTAGCGGGCGACTTCTTTAGATGAAGTACTTCGTCTCTGGATGGCAGGCGGTATCTGCAGGCGGCTGCAGCAAGCGGTTGTGATCTTACACTCAATATTTTTGCACTTGTCCTGCACTTAATGTTTCTACATTTTGCCACTTATGAATCTTGGACATTATTCATCAAAATACATTTATCCACATATAATATATATATATATATATATAAGTTAGAGTATGGATAAATCATTTAAGCACAATTTCTTTATCATGTAAAAAATATCTTCTATGAAGCACATTTATCAAAATATGTTTATCCACACATGATTTTCACAAGTTGTAAAATATGGACAAATAATTGTATTTTTTAATGAAAGCTTTAAAGGTATAACTCCATGAAGCGCATGATGTATCTATGACCCATATATAATAAGCATGGTTAATGCACTATGGATCATGATGAATTCTTCATTCCCTAAAACAATTTGTGTAATATGCTTATATAAATGGTAGCTTTACCAAAGAGTATACAATCCAAGTATATTTCAAATTTCTTATATTAAAAGCATCATTAGCAAAAATCAAGCCTTAAGCCAAGTTTTATTGCCATCAAAATCATGCATCATAACACCAACATTAACATGCCTAGGTAGCGACATGGTTATGATATGATACAACACCCATGGGTGGTAGATATGCCTTTGGTGGCCTGAATGGCATATGCCTTTCATGGCACATGCTTTTAATGGCATGATGCTTGTGAAATCCATGATTTGTAAAATTAGGCAGTGATACCTTATAATTCATGAGCATAACTAATTCCATTAGTAGATGTGGGTGGTGAACTTATGATTTCTATGTTACAATGAGGGCGAGGTACCATAGAGGGCAACAATAAAGTTGTCCCAGACCTAGCAACATTTGTAGCCGGGGTTACAAAAATGTACCAATTACACCTTGAAGAGGGGAAGTGATGATGCTTCATATCTAGTAAATTCATTTATAGTAATGCTATGAATATGACACTAGTGTATCAATGAGAATGCCTTGATGATAAGGCCAGTTTTGGTAATGAAATAAAAATGAAGAATGTGTGTAGATGAGAAGAGGCTAGCCTTAAAAATGATATGATGACAAAGAATGCGCACAGATGAAATTGCCTTGATGACGAGATAGTATATGAACCTTGATTATGAGGATGAGTGACAATGAAATTGAATACGAGTGTGGATTAGGAAGCCATGTGAATAATTGGCATGTGTGTTCGGATTATATTATATATGATTTTGATAATAACAAAAATTGTATTAAAATAAGAAACCTATATGTTTAAATCTCTAATGATCATATATATGGTTATGAATTAATCAACAAAAACACTTAACCAAGAATGATTAATTAAACTAGTATATAGACTTTATTTTATGGTGTGCACATAATAAACATAAATTAGCTTTGATTGCATAATCTTACTAAATAAATATTATGCACCATATTTACTTAAGCTTTCATGTTATGCTTTCAATGAATATATATATTATCCTTGCTTTACAAAATAACACTATCATATGAGGATAAAATACATTATGATATTATATATGAAAGCTAACAATGTAGCAAGTGCAGAAATGTTAAAGTGCAAGATAATGATCGTGTGCAACAAACTACCATAACTATTTGTTACATTCAAAAGGAGTTGAACTGATGAAAATCGTGGAAGAAGAAGAAGAAGAAGAAAGCAGAGGATAAACAACAATAAAGGTTGCAGGAAGCTTCCACAAACAAAAGCATGGGAGAAACAAGGCTTCGAAGATATGCTACAACAAGCTCGTATTGTCTGTCAACCTCAACAAGAAAATCTCAATAGAAAAATACAAAGCAATAAGATAAAGAAGAAGCCATGATCAGAGAGATTAAGTTGCAGACTACTTATATCTGATTAGTCTATCCAAGATAAAAGCACAAGGATGAAGAAGCAACTCAAAGCTTGGTAGACAAAGGAGTTAAAGATGAAGCCATGGTCGAAGAAGCATGTTTGAGAAATTTGAACTATCTACACCGATTAGACAAAGCCTATCTGAGATAAAGAAAGAAGAAGAAGCTCCATCAAATACTTAGACATTGCCACCCAGACATCAATATAAGAAATGAGAAGACTAGAGTTGTCTGAGGAAAGAATGGTAATATAAATATGAAGGGAGCTAAACTAAGACAAACAAATTAAGATTGAAGAACCAAGGAAGTTGATAGAACAAACCCCTTCTATTACTCAAAGTGTGCAAAAAAGCTAAAGAACTTTGCCTCATCTTTGAATCAAAAGGTCGTTTGTTACAATAGACAAAGTTCAACTAAAGCAAAAGACGAAGTAAATGTTGCACAGTGGGCATAGACGAAGCCAAATAGACAAAGAGCTACTTGGATTGAATTAGGTTGCAATAGACAAAGGCACAATCGTATACAGCTTATGATAGAGAAATGCGATGTGCAAAGTATTCTATCCAAGACAAAGCAGAACACACTTCATCTATTTCTTACACCAAATGAATGCCACACTTTGTCTATTTGAGCAAGTTAAAGTTAGCTTCATTTAGCACTTTCAACAGACAACAAGGAACAAAAGAAGAAAATCACACTTGTCTGTTAAGTGCAAGACCGAGCAAACTTTGTCTGTCACCTCCAATAGACAATGAAAAATAAAGGAAGCATATCTTACTTAGTCTGTTCATATTAAGGGAACTGTTTGTCAATCGATCAACTCATCTTCATCAGCACCATTCAAAGTTAGTCTATTATCTTCAACAAACAAAGCATATACATGAAGGATCGATCAATAGATAATTTTTTGGAGGAATTGTTGTAGACAAGGTAGTGTTTGTCTATCAATCAGTGTAATTTCATCTGCATCAAAGTTCATCTGCTACTTAATAGACAAATCATTCTTTTAGAAATTCATCTAATAGATAAACCCTGGGAGAATTCATTTGCAACTTATGGCAGACTAATGCAAACAGAGAGGCTATGACGTGTTAGAGGAGAATCGGTTTGTGTGACTACGTATACAAATGGCATATGCATTCGAGCCATCATCGTGCAAACACATAACAATCACCATTTTTGATAATACACAGCGCTATAAGTTTTTCAATGCTGTGATGAGTTAAACGATGAACACATTTATCATAGCTCATCCTCCTCTCTGATTGGCGTTGCAGTAGCTCAAGACAAAACAGAAAGACTTGGACTTCAAGAGTAGAAAACTTAAATGGTCTTATTCATTCAATGTTTCTCTCATCTTTGTATTGATTGGCTCCCATCTAACATTCGAGATATTGAAGAAGCTATTTAAGGAGAAGAAGTGGTATGATTCGGAGGTGGTGAAGGAACCCATTATAAATGCACTCAACTTGATGAAAATCCTTCCACCCATGGCCAAGAGCTTAAATCGCCATCTATCTTTTAATTCCACTTATCTATATGACCATTATCTTTACATTTTGAAAAAATCTTTATGTATTGATAGAGCTGGAAAAGATCATATCTTCCCCTGTGCTTAAATATGTAATAGTTTTTTGGTTAATCTAAAAACCAGAGAGTTTGTGGGAAACTCAATAAACCACATTGTAATGAGTTGATGGTGATCTCTGGAAAACCATCAAGTTTGCTAGTGAACTTCAAAACTAGTGAGTTGGTAGTGAGCTCGGGAAAACTACCAAGTTTTACTGTGATCTTTGAAATGGGTGAGTTTCCTAATGAACTCGTAAAAACAGAAGAGTGTCAGGGACACTTGTGTTTATGCCCCCTGGAGCTGGAATCCGAGAGAAGTATCAGAGACACTTATGTATTCCATTGTATAGGGTATAGTGGAACCCAAGGCATAATGAGTTGGTGACCTTAGAAGAGTGGATGTAGGGATGGGGTCCTAAACCACTATAAAAAATTATTTTGTCTGTGTTTGTCCATTTGTTTTATTCTTCATGCAACTCTTTATTCATCTTATGCCACACCACACATAAGCACGAAAGAGGAAAATGATCCAACAGGGGTTAAGCAATGAATTTCTCTTTACCCAATTCACCCCTCGCCCCTTGAGTTAAGCCATCCTACGGGATTCCTATAATGTGGACATTGTATGTCATGAAATTGCATAAATATTATTGTTGATGATGATCTTTAATTGTTTTAATTGTTATTGTTTATTTAATGATTCAATGTTATTGTTTATTGCTTTACCTACTTACTAAGTTCATCTGGACTCACCCCGTTTTATTTATGGTTTTTAGTTAATAGGTTAGGAGACGGATCTCAACATGGGGTTGGAGCTCATGACTAGGAATAGGCAGTGATCCTCATGCAACCTTGAGGATTTTGGATGTTAAATTCTCTTTTGGTTAACAATTAGTGTGATGAGTATAAGTTGTAAATTTAAAAGATTCAAATTATCTATATATTAAGTCATGCATGAATTAATTACATCAACATCTCATAATAGTGCAATGTATGTGTGCATATATAATATCAATTGCCATCATGATGTGACTTGCAATTCTGGGCAAGGTGTGAGTGTATATTATTATGTATAATGGTGTTTATTGATGTATGAGGTTCGATGGAAATGATTGTACAAATGTGAAATTGAATGTTCAAGGGAGACTTTGCATGAGATTCTCCTTGAAATTATAATTAGGTAGCACCCTAAAAGTGGGGTGTTACAAATAACTCATATGTTCCCTCATGACCCATGAAGTACTGAGGAAGTAGAAGGTTCGAGAGGAACCTAAATACAAAAGAGCAATTGCCTTGAGAGCAAAATCAAAAGATGATAACTTCAAGGAGAGGTATCTGTTAGTATAAATGTAATGGTTTTGATGATAAACAAAACTTGATTAAAGATTATATACTAATAGTGATTGCCAAGTATTTAACATGCAGAAATAAGTTCCTGACCTCATGGACAAATGAACACATAGAGAACATTCCAAGGCATAAATCTATCTGACTAAAAAGACTTGGGCTAGTGCTGAAGCAAAAGATGAAGTATCGCAATAGACAAAGCTCAAATGAAAAAGAATCAACCGAGTTTCCATTCGTCTGTCAAAGTAGAGATTATATTTGACAAATGCAAAATAGTGTACATACAACATGATTCATCTATCATAAGTGAGCTACAGTCATATAGCTCACCAAGACAATGATTAAAAATAGACAAAGGCAGAGAAGTGGAGTTTATCTAGCAGAGCAGTGAAGTTCGTCTAGTGGAATAATGGAATTCGTCTCTACATCTAAATTATTATTCTACTACCTACATAAAAAAATCCACTAGACAAAAGGTTAATTCATTTATGCTTCAATAATTCATTTGTTACTTACAATAGATAATCCACCAGACAAAGTACCGAAAAGATAATCTATCTGTGCTCCTACAGTTTGTCTGCTACTTGCAACTGACAATCTACCAGACAAAGTACTAAAAAGATAATTTGTCTGCCCTTCTATAATTCATTTGCTACTTACAACAGTTAACCCAATAGATGAAGTGATGGAATGATAATTCATCCATACCTCCATGATTCATCTGCTACTTACTATGGACAAATTGGAAAACAAAGGACTTTGTTTGATGAACAACTGGACAGATACTTTGTTTGTCATAAGTAAAGATGAACAATGGATAAATTGAATCATTGGTTTTCATCTAGTATTAATGATGCCCTTTCTATATTGACAAAAGAATCAACCATTGCAGCAACTCTTCGACTGGTACTTACTAAGAATCAGGAAATCATTTTTCCAAGGTCAGCACTACAGGCATTTCAACAGATGGGGATTAATCAGAACTTAAAGAATTCAAATGTGTTAATGAGAATGGTCTTTTGTCATTAATGGAGTTCACCTACCACCAACGGATGTAATTCAAAGCAGTTATAAATGTAACATCATTGGATTAAGAAGAAGCATCAAAGGAAAATATTCAATCTTCCTCTTGAGGGCATTTATTGAATTGAGCCAAAAACCTTCTGCATCTTTCAAGAGTTGTGCGCCTTACATTCAAAACTTCCTTAACTCTCTTTGAAGGCTCCCAACCACCTTTTGGGAAGATCATTTACTTCTGCATTCAATCTTTAGAAATCTTCCCCTGTGCTTATTGAGAAGTATCTGTGCTTTAACTTTTGATATTCAATTATTGCAATTTTCTTGAGCTAGTGGTTGAGACTAGACTCAAGAAAAGCTATGAGCTATTTACGCCCCCTAGAGCTAGAATCTAGAAGAGTGTTAGGAGCACTATAAATATGCCCCCTAAAGCTAGAATCTAGAAGAGTGCAGGGTGCACTGATTGTATTTCTGGTATTAGAAATCTTGGAACCTAAGACTCTAAGAGAATAGTGCTCTTGGAAATCTTTTTGTCTTATTTATTTCAGCATTGATTAACTGATTTGATTGATTGCTAGAGGGATGTTTAATCTTAAATAGGTTTAGCAAATTTTTTAAGTAACCAATTCACCCATCCCCCCTTGGATTTTTGCCCAAGCTTCGAGACCAATAAGTGGTATCAATGTAGTCTACATAAACACTTATAATGATCCAATAACAAACCCATCATCATCTTTACAAATATCCATTGAGGGGTAATTGTCTAGTCGGCCACCCCTATTTGATGGAACCAACTTCGCTTACTAGAAGTTGAGGATGAAGCAATTCATTATAGCCAATGATATGGAATCTTGGAAAGTCATTAAAAGTGAGATCTCTCTTCCCACTGCTAAAGTAGATGCATGGACTAAAGAGGAAGCCACCATAGTCCAAAATAATGCAAAGGCTATGAACTCTTTATTCTGTGGACTATCTTCATTTGAGTTTGATAGTCTCCTCTAGCACTACTATAACAGATATTTGGGATAAATTAGTATCTATATATGATGGATATTCGCAGGTCAAAAGAACTACAAGGAATATGTTAATAGAAAAACTAGAAATTTTAAGATGAAAGAAGGGAAGAGCATGCAATTAAGGGTATTGGAAGATGAGGATGCAAAATTTCTTGATCGTCACAGATTACCAGTTGTGGCTTGTAGTTAAGAATGGAAAGAATATTGTAAACACAAAAGATAAACATACACTAGAAGATATTCAAACAGTAGAACCTGATGCTAAGGTAAAAAATTATCTCTACTATGCACTATATTCATTTGAATTTGAAAAGATTTCTGCCTGTGACTTAGCCAAGTAAATCTAAGATAAATTTTAGGTAACACATGAAGGTACAAATCAAGTAAAAGAAACTAAGATTGATAGTCTAGTGTAAGAATATGAAGCCTTCTCTATGAAATAATTAGAAATCATCTTTGAAATGTTTGGAAGGTTTCAGAAAATCACCAATGGAATAAAAAGCTTGGGAGAGAAATATGAAGAACCCTAGTTAGTTAAGAAGATCTTGAGATCTCTACCTAGATTTTGGATGCCTAAAGTGACTACTATCCATGAAATAAAGGATTTGGATAAAATGATAGTGGAAGAACTCATGGGATCACTTATGTTCCATAAATCTTAATGAAGCAAAAGGTTTTAGATGAATTAAAAGCAAGAAGATTGCTTTACAAGATGATTTACAGAATGAAGGATCTTCAAAAGAAGCCTCAGCGAGTAAAGATAATGAGGACATGACTATAATAACCAAAAAATTCAAAAAATATAATGAAAAAGAAGAAATTTGGATATAACTCCAAAAACAATAATAAGAGCAAAGAAAAGAAAGGAGATTCCAATATGTTATAATTATAATAAGTCTAGGCACATGAGATTTGACTATCCAGAACTAGATAAAAAGCAAAGAGACAAGAAGAAAAGGTATAATTCCTACTTTGATAAAAAGAATATTTCTAACAATAAAAAATTTAAAAAGAAGAAGAAAGTGATGGATGCATGAAAAATGTTGGAAAATTTGATGCAAGAGATCTTAAGTGAAATAAAAAAGAAAATGAAGCTCAATTCAGTTCACTCATCTCCAAAGAAAGAAATTAAGAGGGTCATCATACAGGAATAAGCTTCATGGCCATCCATGAAGATGAGGTAAATTAAAAAACTGACACTTTTGGTTTAGAAGAATTATCAGATAAGTTATATTCTGATTTCATAACTTTAAAAGCTAAACACAAAGAAATAAAAAGAGAGCTAGAAAGAACAATCTATTGAATGTTCTAAGTTAAGATAAGAAAACACTCAGCTCAAAACTAACCAAAACCTTAACATAGAGCTTGAGTAAACAAAAGCAAAAAATCATGCCCTTAGAAAAAATATTGACTTCTACATTATTTAAACTAAAGGCAAAGAAGAAAAGCAGAGAAAACTAAAGAAAGAAAAAGTAGTAATCATGGAAAGAAATTAGAACCCAAATAGAACCGGATTTGGGTGCCAAAAACTGTTGTTAACATAATAAATACATCAATATCTATAGATAATAAATTAGTAGCATATAAAAAAGCAATGAGTGCCAAAATATTCTTCTACTAACCCACCTAGACCGATTCCTAAATGGGTACAAAAAAAAGATATCTTGGCCTTATTATTACAAGTGTGCTTGAGAACCACAAGGAGTAGCAAATATTATATTGATAGTGGTTGCTCAAGACACATGACAGGGGAGAAGGAGTTGTTCACAAAATTAAAAACAAAAACTGGAGGAACAGTTACCTTCAAAGATAATGAAAAAGGTAGAGTGGTTGGGATTGGTAAGATTAGCCAACCTCCCTTTATTACTATTTTGAATGTTTTACTAGTAGAAGGATTAAAACACAATCTTTTAAGTGTTAGTCAATTTTGTGATAATGGTTACAAGTTGTGTTTGAATCACATATATGTTCTATAATAGATAGTTCAAACTCAGTTGTAGTACTTGGTAAAAGATGTGGAAATGTGTATTTAGTAGATTTGAGTGATATCCAAGTCAAATGTCTTATTGTGAATAATAAAGAATCTTTATTATGGCATAGATGACTAGGACATGCAAAAAAGTTTATGATTGAAAAACTACATAACAAAGATCTTATTGTTGGTAATGAATTGTGTGATGCTTGCTTAAAAGGAAAGAAAGTTAAAGAATTATTCAAATCTAACAAAGAAGTATACACAACTAAACCACTTTAATTGCTACACATGGATCTTGTTGGACCAACAAGAACTAGAAGTCTTGGAGGGAAACATTATACATATGTCATTGTGGATGACTATTCTAAATTCACATGGATAATATTTCTTACATCTTGTCATTCTTTGAAATAGTTATCAAGCATGTACAAAATAAACAAGATTCTCATATAGTAGCCATAAGAAGTGATCATGGTGGAGAATTTGAGAACCAAAAATTCACTACTATTTGTGAAAACAATGAAATTTTGCACACATTCTCTACACCAAGAACACCTCAGCAAAATAGAGTAGCTGAAAGGAAAAATAGATCCTTGTAAGAGATGGCAAGGACAATGTTAAGTGAATATGACTTACCTTAATATTTTTGGGCTGAAGCAATGAATACTTCATGCTGCATTATTAACAGAATATTTCCTAGATCTATACTCAACAAAACTCCATTTGAATTATATTATGACAAAAAGCCAAACATTACTCATTTCCACACTTTTGGCTGTAAATGTTTTATTCTTAATAATGGGAAGGAAACCATGACAAATTTGACTACAAATTTGATGAAGGCATTTTTATTAGTTATTCCTTTGTTAGGAAGGCATTTAGAGTCTACAATCTAAAAAATAAAACTATAGAGGAATCCATTCATGTAAAATTTGATGAAAGTACTAACCCCTCTAGATAGATAAGTGATTTTGATGATGAGACAGGAGAATTTACAACATCTGTGGAGAAAATAAAGATACAAGGTGAAGATGAAAATTCTTTATAATGAAAAACACAAAAAGATGAAGAAGAAACAGATGATGGACCATCCATCAATGAGGTAAATAATGAAGGTAATAATTTCCTTCCCAAAGATTGGAGATTCATGTATGATCATCCTGAAAACCAAGTAATTAGTGATATTTATAATAGAGTAAGAACTAGATCTTCATATCATCAAATATGTGATAAGTTTGTTTTCTCAACTAGAACCAACTTGCATAGATCAAGCTTTAGAAGATAAAGATTGGATTATAGCTATGCAAGAAGAATTGGATCAATTCAAATGTGATAATGTGTGAAGACTTGTTCCAAGGCCCAACCATCAATCTGTTATAGGATCTAAGTGGGTTTTTAGGAACAAATTAGATGAATCTAGTATAGTAATATGAAATAAAGTAATATTAGTAGCAAAAGGATATTGCCAAGAGGAAGTAATAGACTTTAAAGAATCATATGCTCATGTTGTCAGAATTGAAGCTATTAGAATATTACTGGCATTTGCATCTTTCATGAATTCAAGCTTTATCAAATGGATATTAAAAGTGCATTTATGAATGGTTTCATTAATGAAGAGGTTTATGTATAACAACCTCCTGGGTTTGAAGATCCTTATGATTCAAATTATGTTTTTCAAACTCAAGAAAGCTCTCTATGGATTAAAACAAGCTCCTAAAATATGGTATCGGAAATTAAGTAAATTCTTAATAGAAAAAGGATTTACTAGATCCACTACACTCTTCACTAAGCATGATAAAAGTAATATGCTAATTGTTCAAATCTATGTGGATGATATTATCTTTGGTGCAATTAATGATAAATTATGTCAAGATTTCTCTAAATTAATTCAAGGAGAATTTAAGATGAGTTTAATGGGTGGGTTGAGCTTCTTTCTGGGACTTCAAGTAAAAACAGATGAAGGAAGGAATCTTTATCCATCAAGCAAAATACACCAAAGAATTATTCAAGAAATTTGATTTAGAAGGAGGAAAACCGTTAGCCGCACCAATGAGCACATCAATTAAAATGTATAAAGATAAAAAAAGGTAAATCTATCTATCAAAAACTCTATAGAAGCATGAGAGGATATCTTTTATATTTAATTGCAACTAGACCAGATATTATGTTTAGTGTCTGCATGGGTGCATGATTCCAGTCAGATCCTAAAGAATCACATCTAATTGCTATTAAAAGAATACTTAGATACTTTTTAAATACTACAAATCTTGGACTATGGTTTTCAAAAAGGTTCAAACTTTGAATTAGTAGGGTACTCTAATTTAGATTTTGCAAGATACAAGGTTGATAGGAAGAGTACCTCAGGATCATGTCAGTTTCTTGGAAGCATGATCATATCATGGTTTTCCAAGAAACAAATATCTATTGCTTTATTAACTACTGAAGCTGAATATGTAGCTATAGGTAGTTGTTGTGCATAAATTCTATGGATGAAACAACAGTTGAATAATTATGGTTTAAAATATGTTGATCCTTCTATTAGATGTGACAATACTAGTGAAATAAATTTGACAAAGAATTCAATATTGCATTCTAGAACTAAACACATAGAAGTTAGACATTACTTCATTAGAGATCATGTACAAAACCATGACATCTGTTTAGAATATGTACCAACTGAAAGTTAGTTAGCAAAAATTTTTACAAAACCACTTCCAGAAGATAGATTTTGTAAAATTAGGAGAGAACATGGTGTATTAGATCTATGCGCATGAAATGCATATTACATGATTTAATCCTAATATAATGTTATTGATCACATTAAGATGCCTAAGGTCATTCATAAATGTTAAATAAATTGCTTCAGAAGTAAGTCAAAAATTCTAAAATAACATTTAGAATGCATCAGAAATGACTCAGAAACTCTAACACATCATTAAGAATGCATCAGAAATTCTAATAGAACATTTAGAATCCTTTAGAAGTAATACAAAAGTTTTGATACAATCTTATAATTATTATCATTCATCAGAGAAGTTTTGTGATACACACTCATAATTTCTGACTTAAGAGCCTAATTACCCTAGAACCTCTGCTTTTAAAAATTCCTTCTGCACATATCCCTTAGAACTTATGAGGTTATTAGGACAGAAGTTCAAATTGACCTCTGATCCACACTGAATCTCTGATATAGTGTATCAGAAGTTCCGTCCCCTACAAAAAGCCTAGCATCAAAAACTTTGCACACTTGTTTCCTATCTCTGAGCCCCTTCTTTAGAAAAGAGGATTCAAAATTTCTCATTGTCTACATTTTCCCTCCTCTAGATCGCTCTCATTTCGATTCATCCCTAGAGATTTGTCATCCTTAGAATTTCTAAAAAGCCTCTCCTTCAAAAACCTAAGCCAAAAATCCTTCAAACTGTTGCAAATGGTAAGGACAAAGAGGGTGATGAGCAAATGACCTGAAATCTCATATTCAGATTCTAAGATAAGGAGAAGAGAGAGTTCAGAAGAAGAGACTCCAAGGAAAAGAAGAAGAACAAAAGATTACATTCTAAAGGTAATCCTCAATAATGGCTCTTTGGCTCAGAGTAAGTTTATTAAGTATTTTGAAGGAACAAAACTTGTGAAAGGAAGAGTCCTTGACTTTGAAGTGTTCGAAGAGAATGGCCTGAATCTAGAAGTGAGCAATTTGATTAAGTTCCAAGGTTGAAAAAAATTTCATGAGCTATAAGGATAAGTCCTACACTGGAATGGTTCAAGCCCTAGTCACTAACTTCAACTACAACACTAGAAAACCATGGATTGGAAAAACAGAAGTAAATCTATCTCTAGAGAGTATAAGAAATGCATTTAATATTTCTAAGATAGAATAGCAAGACATAGATTGGCCATCTGATAGAACTAGACTATTTTCAGATTTGGCTGGAGTAAAAATTAACAAGAATGTAACTTACTTAAATGTCAACTATCTGAATTTAGATCTTAAGTTGGCTCATATGCTAATCTTCAACAATATATACCCAAAATCAGGAGGCACAAATCAGATTTTTGAGAAGGAAGCCAAGATCTTATGGGCTATGAAGCAAAGGAAGAGAATGATCTTGCTCGAATAATTGCTGATCAACTATACTTAGTGAAGACATCTACCAAGTATTATCTTGCTTATGGGTTAATAATGAGTAAATTTTTGAGGAAAGACAACATTCATCTCTCTAAAGAAGATGGAGAAGAATTCATGGCAGGAGAAACAATAAATAGAGATACTTTGAAGAGAATCGACTTCAAATCACCTATACAAGGTTGGATTTCTCAGAAGCCAAGAAAAGAAGAACAAATAAAGAAAATAGGAACTAAAGAAGAAAGAAGAGACAGGCAAGAGACTGTGAAAGAAGCAAAAAATATAAGAGAAGAAGCTACAAGAAGAAATGAAAAAGAGATAGAACAAGAGGATAGAGAGGAAAGTTACAGCAGCAGTACCCTCAAGACCTACCCAAACTCAACATTAGTCTTCCACTCCTCAACCTCAAAACCCATCTACTCAGTTCCACAAGACTTTGACACTATTCTTTTAGCCGAACTACTACCCATCCTCACAAGGATAACCAACCTTGAAACCCAAAACTCAAATCTCAACCAAAAGATGGATTCAGTTTGGGAATCAGTAGCTCACAAGCTAGATACACTGAGTCCTCAAATTGAATCTATCAAAACCCAACCTCAAGCCTAACATTTACCATTCTACCCATTCTCTCACCAACAACATTACAAATCCCCTTCACCCATTTATTTTCCTACACATTCAACATCTTCCATTTCACATGCATTCACTCTAGCTCTAGAACTTTTTCAGCCTCAGGCTGAATAATCTGAACCTAACATTCAAACTCCCACATA
This sequence comes from Pouteria campechiana, assembly GCA_036873735.1. NCBI lineage: Eukaryota > Viridiplantae > Streptophyta > Magnoliopsida > Ericales > Sapotaceae > Pouteria > Pouteria campechiana. Next base: position 1,135 of record JAYJMB010088590.1, on the reverse strand, counting down.
AATACAACCCTCTTCAGTCTTTCCAAAATTCATACCCATTGAACCATTACCAAATCTGCCAGAAGATTATCTTTCTAATCCTTGTAGAGCTATTATTAGGTATAGAAAGTATCCCACCAGACCACTTCCTAGGTTCTTTTTCCTTCATGTATTTCCAATAGTTTGGCTGGATTGGACGTATTATGATCTCATTCTATCAGAAGAAGTTATTCCATCTCGAATTGAAGAGCTTCCTCCACATTTATGGAAGAAAGCTCTAACTCCTTCACCTTATCCAATACCTGTTGATGAGAATTATGATATTCTTCTTCATATTTTTCATCCAATCAAACTCACATATTTTGAATTCAAAGCTCAATAAGATGTCAACTCTACCATCTTCAGAATATTTCTATCCCACAACCTCATCATCCATCCTTCAGCACTACCATTTCCATAAATCACAGATCAAATTGTTCTTTCTAGAATTCAATTGATCCTTGATCCTTCTCTCACACCCATGGGCCATAAAATCAACATTCCTTTGTTAGCATCTTTTCAAGATGCATATATTGAGAAACTTCTTTAATTGCTTCCAGCTTCAAGGCCTTCTAGAACAGCATTTCCATCTCCTCAAGGACATTTCAATAACATTCTAATAATAAGGATGAATTCTTATTCTACTCTGAAGCTAATCTGCAAGCTATTGCTAACAATCTTCCACTCCCTTATCCAAATCTTGTTGATTCATTACTCCATCACAAAATTTGAGCAAATTATCCCAAACTAGCCCCCTTACCAAAACCAAAAACCTCACCTTCTCCAAAACCATCTCCAAAACCAAAAACATCCAGAAAACTACCTTCTGTTCCCATAAAACAAATTATTCAAACAAAACCAAAAAGGAAACCCAGAATTCTACCTCTAAAAGTTCACAAAAAGGCTTTTCCTCCTTGATATACTTTGTATTATGAAGAATACATGGCTAGAATGAATGCCAACACTGAAGCCATTCTTAAGAAGCAATCCCCTCGTTTTCCTGAACTCTTAGACCCCACCTTTAAAGATCATATTAATATCATTTATGTTTCAACCTACAAAAGCTTCTTCTTAACCTAAGAACCACCCCCTGCCACTCCCACCTATCCCACGTTTG
>JAYJMB010088589.1:0-19185 GCA_036873735.1 Pouteria campechiana | reverse complement strand
GATCATTATTATTATAAAGTGAATAATTTATGCACATGGATCAACATGAATTGTATATATTAAGCACATGTATAGTTCTAATTTTTGTTTTCTAATATTATCAATATCATTAGCATAGTGCAAATCCAGTATAAGTTTTGTTGTCATCAAAATCACTTGTAATACATATGTGGATCATCATCATGATACATTTATGACTCAATAGAGCCATTGCCTTCCCTTCTTCCTTGGTGTCGTTACTCTAAATTTTCCACCATCTGACCATCGGACGGTCAATCTTCTCTGACCATCAAGTTTTTGCTACTTTTTTTGACTTTGATGCCACCTTCGCTACACCAGATCACCTCTTCTGGTCGCAGAAAAGAGCAAAGCAAAGCAACTATCACACCCTTCTTCCTCATCATCGAGGATGTTATTTGTCATTGTCTCCTGTTCTAATGCCGTTAGTGCCGACCATCCGCTACCATGGCCTGGTGGCTGGTCGTGGCTGTTGAACCCATCTGGGCAACGTCAAACATATGCAAAAATTTAGTTTATTTTTATTTTTATTTTCTATTCTCTAACAAATGCCCCTCGGTGGTTATCTGCATGGGTAAGCACTTTGGCAAAGTGGGCATGGTGATGGCCACCGCTCCCTAAATCTTGAGAAAATTAGAATGCCACTAATTTAAACATGAAAATCCTCTTCATTCGAATGGTTTCAGCAACTTTTGCTTGCGATCTTGGCCACCCATTTGAAATTTGCAAAGCTGCTATTGAATTTTTGCTTTAAGAAATCTTATAGAGACCTTTTCTCTTTTTCATTTTTGGTTTCTTAGAGGGCTTCATGATTGTTCATTGCCTCATCTATAAAGCTGCTCATCCAAAGTGCCAATATACTCTCCATTTCAAACTTGTAATATTGTTATGGTTTTTAGACTCTCCAATATTTTGACGGGTTCTCTTTTGAGAGCTCTTTTCTATTTTCTCTTGCACCACTATTGAGAGAAAGAAAACCTATCCTTCGTCCCTTGTTGCTGCTGCTCTTGTTTATTACCGTTCAAAGTTTTTCGAGGACTTTATTTGTTGGTTTCCCTAGTGTGGACGGATATTATAGCTTGGTAAAGACAGGATAGTCCCTCCATTACATTTCTTGTGGTTGATGTAAACTATGGATTTTTGGACTAATTACGTATAAGTGAATATCCCTACTTAATCTCTCTCTCTCTCTCTCTCTCTCTTTGCACGCACCATTTTTTTGCTTTTCACACCCCACTTTATTACTACAAATAAAATGGGTTTGGTAGGATTGTCTCCACTAGGGAAGAGGATTCCTATTCAAACATGCTGTTGGCACATGTTGAAGAGGACAATTTTTGCGACAATGGTACAAAGGATGTCTCGGCCCGCTTCAGCAACTCTGTCCTCTTCTTATTTTTTTGTTTATATACATCGCATATAAAAGATGCTCTGACATTTTCCTAAAATCTCTACTGTAAAAGACTAGTCGCAGCCATTTGCACATGAACACTAGGATGGAGAATGCCCAATGTGTAAGCTTGAATGGAAAGCGTGGCCTAGGTTTGCAAACAACATGGCCCAACACACGATGATTGGTGGCCTAGCACTTCGTGGCTAGTGGGCTTGTGATCGGCACGACCCAGTGCAATACAACTGGCGGGCTCATTGACGTGCGGCCCAGTGTGCGGTGGCTGATGAGTTTGCAGTTTCGCAACCTAGCACCTTAGTGGGTTGTCAAGTGGCGGCCCAAGTTGCTTTTAAAAAAAAATTCAGCAGGGTGCGGGCTTAGGCTAGTGGAGCCCAGCAATGTGAAAGCTCAACTAGATGAGCCTAGATGGTTTTTTGGAAAGTAATTCAGTGTCCAACAGGCTTGATTGACATGACCTAGTACCAAAGCTTCAAGTTCTGTGATTTTAGTGGGTCCGATTTGATGATAGCCCCACTATTTTGGTTTAAAATATTTTAAAATGGGATTAACCTTGGTGGATGAGCATTTAAACTTGATTTTGCTTATCACATAACCAAACATTATAGTACTCAACTTGCCATTCATGATTAATCCCTCCCATATGAGCTTTAATGAACTTGATAGGTTTTCAAGTCTTTGTGGTTAGTTTTGGCTAACTTGGTTAGCATAGAATCTCAAAGATTAATGACTTGAAAATTACATTATCGCCATCACATCAGGATCATCGTGTTTAGGTGTGACCTTGATACTTATTGAAGTAGCATTTGCTTCTAGCTAGCCTTTTAATAATCTTAAGCATTTGAAAAAGCCCAAAATTCATGGGTTTTGTGAAAAGTCCAAAATTCATGGATTTTGTTGAAAAAATCTCCAATACATGGGTTTTGTTGTGAAAAAACCAAAATTCATGGATTTTGTTATAAAAATCCCCAATACATGGGTTTTATTGCGAAAAGCCCAAAATTCAATTTTTTTTTGTATACATGGAGTCTATTGCATTCAACTTTCTTTGCTCTTTCTTCATGTTATTACATATCCCTTTATAATTCAAATGAGGTATTTAGTGACATACTTTGCTCTTCCTCGGGATTTTTTTTATTTTGTTTCTGACAAGTACGGAGCCAATCATTAGAGAAGCATCCCCTTCGCTTGTTGGTTTGATTGATTGTGTAGACATTGATGATTCTCTCATTAGAGTTGATGAGTCATGTCACGTCCCTTGTTGACAATCATTAGAGTTTTATTGCGAATGGTTGCTTGGATGATGCTGGAACATTGGCACATTCCACAATTGACATTTCCATTTCGTATCCCATTACTGAGGCAGTTCCTTCCTCTGATGCCGCCCTTGGACGGGATGTAGGAGTGTTAAAAGATAACTTGAAGGAAGGAGAAGTCCCTACTGCCCCATTGCAGCATGGGAAAGTTCCTATTATGTCACAGTGCCAAAGGGAAGTTCTTCTTGCATCACTGCGCCCAAAGAAATTTTGCTCTGCCACAACATCCATTATAGAGGAAGCAAACGAAGCAAAAGAGGGGTAGTGACTCTCAACTTCAAAGTGCTATCCGCTATTGTCAGATAACAAAAATCTAATAAAGGGCATTTCACCTGGTTAAATGTAGAGATTTCTCGACAAAAGCTCCCCAACTTTGAAAGTGACAAACAAGATCATGCCCCCATGTGGCACCTTTCCATGAGGGATATGAAAAGTTGAGAATATCCTTTCGCTCTCCATTTTCCAGCCATCTTTTGTTCACAGAAAAGATGTGGCGTGAGGTTATTTATTTGCTAATACTTTCACCCATTATGATGAGAAGGACCATTTTGATGGCTATTTCCTGTCACCCATCAAAGAGATGTTGAATCCTCATGAATATTCAGTGGAGAACCCTTGCCAAAGGAAGACAATACTTTTGGATTACAAATTTGTTTATAATGGTGAAAGAGGGAGGTTAAAAGGCATATTATTGAGGAACAATTTCTTCAAACTTTGGGCGGAGCATATCACAACCATTCATGAAGGTATGCTTCACCAAGCTAGTATTTATGATACTATTCTCTGTACCCATAGTCCATTCCACAGGCATATGGATATCACATGTGGCTTCATTCAATTCTTGTTTTCGACAACCAATTCCTTTTATTTAAATTGTGATGAGCATCACATTGTGGGATCTCAATGTCGTTTGTGGGTTGCCGATCATTGGAGAACCATTTGATTTGCATCTCCCACCAAATGAGGATTTCAAAAGGGATAGTTTGGGATTCTGTGTTCTGAGTATAACCAATAAATTAGAATGCTCTAGCACCAAATTCTCTTGGATAGACTGGGCAAAACTGTTTTGGTGAATCTCTAACCTAAACACGCAAGCAAAGGAGATGCCCACACTTGAATATTGGGCCAAGTGGAATATTTGGGTTGATGAAGCCTTCCTAAAAAGCATTGCTCTAGAGGAGGAGTTGGTCTTGTTCTTAATATTATGGCTTTCAGTCATTATTTGTCCATCATTAGCTCATGATCACTACATCAATCCTATGTGCTTAACTACAACCATTGAACTTGCACAAGGGAAGAGATTAGTCATTACTCCCCTTGTATTATGCAATATTTATTGTGGTTTGGGTGATATAGTCTTACATTGCTCTGGACTAGTTCTATGTAATACCTACTTCCTGACATATTTTTTTATAGCTTGGCTGGGAGTTTACTTCCCTTAGATTTATGGGGTGGAATCACCAACACAGTTGCCTGACAAGAGTCTTTTGTTGGGAAGGTTTATGACTGACATTTTTAGGAATATCTCATTTTATGAAGTCATTGACCACCTGTTGAAGCTTCATAAATTCTCCCAAGAAATATTTTTTTTTGCCTCAGTTAGCACTCCAATGGGATTCAAGGTGAAGGGCATGGATAGTATTTTTGTAAAGATTGATGAGTATATAATTTCCTTATGAAGCTGCTTACTTTCTCTTCAGGATGGCTCTAAGTTTTGGGCAAAGCCATATTTTCTATATAGGTTTGCCAGGCAGTTTGGTTATGATCAGGAAATGCCAGGTCATGTTATGAAAATATCATGAGAGGAGCGTGAAACAAAAATGGGCCCATCTTATTGGTATCCATTATCATTTTATTTTACTACTACATTTTGTGACTATGATGTCTTTTGCCTAGTCCAACCCTGATAATACACATATCCAAGGAATACACTTGGTGGTATAGTAGCAATGAGGGCAAAATCAGTAGGGAGATGCCTCCAAATTGCAATCTGATTGTTTATTGTTCATTAATATCCTCTTTTGTACTTGACATGCCTGAGGATATCTTCTTGGGGATATACTTACTATGCTTTCTCCATTACCCTCACATCTTCTTCATTTGGTAAAACCTTCAATTAAAGAGGAGGTTACCTCGGCAGAGGTCCCATTGGAGGTTGCTGTTGCCATTATTATTCCTAAAGGGGATGCGGACAAAGCTACTTCTCATACTAAGGATGATCATGCCATGGATGAAGCTTTCCCTTTTGCTCCAAAGGCATTGCAGCAAATTGATGACAACATTCATGAACCAAATAGGGAGATACTTGAAGCATCAACATCACACTTTTATGCTTTGTTCAGTGAGGATTTTCTTTAGATATTGTCTTTGGTTCATCAAGGTAACAAAGGAGCAAAGTAACACCCAACAGGAGGACTTAGAAGATGAAGTCCGATCTTTTTACTCTGACTTTACTAAATCACTACAGAGAGCCTCTTTGTCTGATGCAATTGCAAAATTGAAAGATCATTTTCTATTTCATGCTAAAGGGATAAAAAGGATAGGCAGTGACATCTCTTGTCTGTCATTCATTTTCAAGCAATTGGAGTCTTTGTAGCAATCATGGGCACAGGCTGTGTTAGATATTATCCCTAGACTTCCTACTAAAACCATCAATGCCAAAAAAGTTGAACTTAAGGATATACGGGCTAAGGTTGATGAGAAATTGTTAGCCATGAGCATGACTTTGGAGCATCTCTCCTCTCTTTAAGCAAAATTGACCTCTTTGAGAGAAGATGTGACAATAAACAGAGATTGCCTTGAAGTCTTTCGGAGGGAGTTTCATCAGCTAAGATATCATTTATCTTTCTAAGAATCTCTTGTCGCTTCTAAAGAGAGAGAAAGCTGAAAGTCTAGAGATTATCAAGCACTTGGAGGAAAAAGTGGCTGCTTTCCAACAAGAAGTGACGGCGACTAAGGAGACTTTAATATAGTTGAAGTCATCTTTAATTGTGAGCCCGGAAGTTGCCTAAGTATTAAAGACAGTAGAGGAGCAGTTGAACCATCTGAAGGAGTCTATTTTAACTGCTTTAACTCATTTGTAAACTCCTTCTATGTATGAGTATCTCATATATTAATGAATGTGCAAAGTTAGCACCTTTTTCTCACAACACTTGGCTTCTTGACATGTTTTTTTTTTCAAATTGCATGATAATTCCAATTTCACATGTAGATCAAATTGCCGGGAATAGGGAGGAGGAGCAAATGCCCCCAAAGTTTGCTCCCTTCTAGCTTATGTATAGTAACGCTTTAGGAAATGCCCACTAATAGGTAATTCTCCTATGCCATTACTATTTACAATTCGATATGAACTATTGGCATAAGCCTCCTGCATGACATAAGGGCCTTCCTACTTGGGCTCGAATTTGCTAATTAATTTACCACTCGCCATTAGCTCTATCCTTAGCTTAAGGACTAAATCGCTTGGATAAAATGCTTGATTCTTAACTGATCGATTATATGGCTCGGTCATGCGGGCTTAGTATAACTCGATTCTTTGCTTGACTTGGAATCAATTGTTGTCTAAAGCATTGAGTTCCTCGAATCGCAACTTAGCTTGTTGATCAGTCATCAACCTTGAATGCATTACAACTCTTATAATGACAATTGCACTTCCAAGGGTAAGACCTCCTCTGCCCCGAACACCAAAGAATAAAGAGTTGCATTGGTTGCTGTCTAGTGAGTGGTGTGATAAGCCCAAAGTGCCTCTAGCAATTTGAGATTCTATTGCCGCTTATTCTTATCTGCCATTATTTTCATAATCTTTAGGATTTCCTTATTGAATGCTTTTGCTTAGCCATTTTGTTTTAGATGATATGGTGTAGAGAACATATATTTAATGCCTTGTATTTAACAAAACTTCTCTATTTCCTCATTCTTGAATGGAGTGCCATTGTATAACGTAATCTGGTATGGATTACTATATCGATACACGATCTTGAATTTGATAAACTTGATTACTTCTTTGGCTTTGACTCTCTTATATGAGTCAGCTTCGACCAATTTGTAGTAATCAATTGCTGCCAAGATGTAGGCATGTCCCTTGGAAGACAGAGGGTTGATTGGACTAATGATATTGAATCCCCACCATGCAAACAGCCAAGAGACGCTTGTGGCTACCAATTCCGAAGGTAGTATATGCTGGATATCCCCATGAAGCTGACATTGGAGATATGATTTGGCAAATTGCGGCAAATTTGAGACCACGGTAGGCGAGTAGTATCCTAGGTATTTGATCTATCTATATAATCTTTTACCAGACAGATGCTTGCTAAATTCACTAGAATGCGCTTGCATGAGTGCATATTGAATCTCTTCCCCATTAAGACAACGGAACCAAAATCTATCATATGCTTGGCAATATAATGTATTATTGTAATACACATATCTAGTATCTCTCTTTCTTAAGGCTAATCTTTCCAGTGAGTTTCATGGGAGGATTCCATATTATAGGTAGTTGATGTACGAGATTCGCCAATCGTCCACCATTAGTTCCATGTAAGTCATGCATTCCACCTGCTTGGTAGTCTCCTCATCATATGAGCTAGGGATACGATTTTGTTGCTCAACTTTAATAACGACTTCTTAGCCTCCGACAATGGCTAGAGCGGTTGTCAAGTTTGCTAGAGCATTAGCAATAGTATTCTTAGTCCTCAGAATATGCCCAATGCTAATTTAAAAAAAATTGATCCAATAGCCCTTGCATAATATCATAATACTGGTGCAAACTAGGTTGGCAAACTTCATATTCAATAGTTAATTGTAGACCACCAATTTCGAATCATCAAAGATGTCTAATTTTGTAATCCTAAAGTCAAGGGAGATTTTAAGTTCTAAGACCAATGCCTCATCTTTATTGTTGGTGTAATTCTTTCCTAAGTAAAAAGAATATGTAAGGATGTCTTTCTAAGATGAGATGAAGACAATTTTAACACCAGCACCAACAGCTTTGGCGGCACCATCGAAGTACATCTGCCAGGGAGTGCTGACTTGTGCAACAAATACTTCCTCATCTAGCAAATCTTCTTGCACAACGACTTCTTCATCAATTTGGTGCATTACCAAGAAGTCAGCTAAAACTTGTCCTTTCACCACTTTTCGTAGGACAAAGGTGATGTTGAATTTTGACAATAGTAATGACCACTTTGCTAACCGTCCCGATAACATGGGGTGAGTGATCAAGAACTTGAGTGGATTCGCTTTAGAAATTAACCAGATTTCATGAATAAGGAAATAATACTTAACTTTTGAGTTGCAAACATCAGGGCAAGGCATGTCTTTTCAATCAAAGAATAATTACATTCTGTATCGATCAACCGATGACTAAGGTAATACAATGCTTGCTCCTTACCATCTTGATTTTCTTGTAGCAATGTCCCCTAGCGATTGCTTGCTCATGAAGATGTACAAAATAAGTAGTTTACCCTTAGCTAGTATTGCCAAAACCGATGGGTTGTGGAGCAATTCTTTGATAGTATCGAAGGCATTTTGGCAAGCTTCGTTCCAAAGAAAGGCCACCTCCTTCTTTAGTAGTCAGTGAAATGGTTGGCATATTCCCACTAAATTGGTAACAAATCTTCTGATATAAGATAGCTTGCCTTGCAAGCTTCTCAGGTCGTCTATGTTTCTCAAGGGAGGCATATTTCTGATCACCTTTACTTTTTGCAGGTCCACCTCGATTCCTCTATGAAGGATAATGAATCCCAAGAACTTGTCTGACCTTACTCCAAATGCACATTTATGTGGGTTCATGCATAGTTTATAATTCCCAAGCCATATAAAGATAGTGTGTAGATCCTCATGGTGTCGATCATAACCATTGTGTCTTATCACCAAATCATTGACATAGCATTCAACATGTTTGTGAAGCATGTCATGAAAAATAACTTACATAGCTCTTTGATAACTAGCTCCTGTATTCTTTAATCTAAATAGCATAACTTTATAGCAAAAGATGCCCATTGGAGTGTGAAATGCAGTGGAAGCCTCGTCTGCTAGTGCCATCTTGATTTGGTTATAGCTGGAGTAACCATCCATGAACGAGAATGTATCATAGAGCGATGTGATATCGATAAGGAGTTTCGTATATGGTAGTGGGAACTCATCTTTTGGACAGGCTTCATTGAGATTGCAGAAATCAACACAAACCTTTATTTCCCATTCTTTTTCTTTACTGGGAAAACAATGGAGATCCATCTCGGGAATTGATTTCTCAAATGAAGTTGGTTTCCAGCAACTTATTGATCTCGTTAATGATTTACTGCTCTAAGTGATGTCTGAACTTCCTTGGTGCTTGCTTTACTGGTAGCTTGCTTGGAGAAAGAGTGCATTACGACATCTGGATCTAAGTTTAGAATTTTAGAGTATGTCCATGCAAAAACATCTTTGAATTCCCTAAGAAGATCCATTAGCAATTACTTTTCATGTTCCGACAAGGATTTGGTAATGAAGGTAAGGTGCTTGTCTTCATTTGTGCCCAAGTTGAACTCTTCAAGTTCATCGATTACTAGTTGACCACCATCTTCTAACCTTAGTAGAGCTGTGCCATGGGTTATTTCTTCTAATGAAGAATTAGAGTCAATGTCTTCTTCTTCCTATGAACGGTCAGGGTCTGACTCATGATCGGACTCATGCGCATTATCATCATGAGTCTCACTTATTATTTTTAACTCTGATTCAAGAATTGATGGGTCATTAATGACTTCTTTATCATCTGTATCATCAGGTCCCTCCAAATTTGTTTGTGATTCTTTATCATCGGACTCAGATTCTTCCTCTTTTGTTGATGCATGGTGAGAGGTGAAAACCATATAATAATGTATAATTGTTGGTGGGGTAGATGACGTTTTTAACATCTTAGACTCAGTAGGAGCTGACTAACAGTCTTACATAGTGGCCGCCGATCGACTAATACTCCTACAGGAGCAATCTGAGATATACACCTCATCACTGTCCACATCAATATTATCGTCCGCACTAAGACCTATCTGATCTCTTGGATATTGGAGACCCTTTAATTTTCCTTTGATCAGAACCAGGATGAGTAGATTGGTTACCGATATATAGGGTTCATTGGGATAAATGCCAAGGAGATCAATCATACTTCTACATCCCTTGCTAAATTTCTAAACATTTTTAGCAGATAGAAATTTCGTGGGTAGAAGATCAGAAGTACAACATTGTCCATTAGGGCAAGCCCATCTCTTTAAATATTAATCTTCCTTTTTTGCATGGGATTGTGGTTCAGGTTCTTTGCCCTGAATGATTTCTAACCTAGCTAATCGAGTCAGTGGCCAATTGTACCTAACCAACATGGATTGTAATTTTTCTCCTCCGATTTACCATTTATTATTTTTGGTGGTAAGATTAGAGGATGTCTTTAGCTTTACTTAATTGGTGCTCCTAGTGTTGATCTCGAAATGCAAAGACTATGTTGGTTTTGAGACTACTTGAGAGTAGCTTGACACTAAAGGTGACAATGTTGGAAGAGTAGTTGTTGTTCTCCTTGAGCAAAAGTATTGATTTGGAACTGAGTGTTCTCGATTGGTACTAATTGTAGCGGCATATAAGCTCACAAATAATTTGTAACTTGATTATCATAAAGTCCAGCTGGTGAGGGTATGGCTTGTCCCTTGCCTAATGATGGTCTGGTCGATCCTCTCCCACGTTCTCTTCCAAGTGGTCTTGGTGTCAATGTCCCAGCCTGGAAGGCAAAAGATTGTGGGATTCAGAAATTTGCTACTGGCATCTAGTTGAACATATTTTGAATTGGCGGAGCTAATGTTGGAGTAGAAGTGACCAAGTGCTGTAATGGTTGTGGATGCTGAACCGACAACCTATCTTTTTCATCATCATCTACTTAGAGCACTTTTAGCTCTTTCAAAAGTTTTAACTTTTCTTCTTGCGAGATGCTTATCACAATTTCAAAACGCGAAGACATTAGTGGCAGAACCACTTAGAATGGAATTGCATGTGGATGTACAACCTATGATGAGGGTCTTTATGATATGGACCCTTGTCTTTTGGGGGTAAACAACTATTACCTTCTATCCATGGTTAGCTTGGCTGATTCTTTCAACTACTTTGGTTCATTTGGTGCTAGCTCATAATATTGGGCTTTTGAGAAGAACGTCTTTGAAATTATGAATAGCCTTATAGTAGTCAATATGCACCTCATTATGCTATCCTGGTAGAATTTAAAGCATTGATGTGCCATAGATGCCACAACTTGGTATCGATGCAACCATGGCCTACCAAGAAACAAATTATAGGAAGTTAGTGCATTAATAACATGATAGTTGACCTTCATGAGAAATCTTTGAATATAAGGCTCAAGGTGATAGTCCCCATAGTCCTTTGGCTTTCTTGGTTGAAGTTTTGAATCACCAAAGTGCTACTTTTAAGCACAGATGAATGGAAGAATATTCACCACGGACCCTATATCCAGCATAATATGGTTAATCCTTTCTTCGGCTAAATCACCACTTACAAACAATGGATGATTATGCCTTATACTTTTAAGTAATAAGTCATCATCTATGAAAGTGATGGTTGGGTTGTATTCAATTGTATTAGCAACCTCTGCCAGGTATGGGTCCTTAATGGACTCATCTATTAGCATATTTATGAGCACTTACTGAGACTCTTTAGAGAGCTGAAGTGTATTGTAAATGCTCAGTCTTGCCAGAATTCTGTGTAAGTGAGCGACGACATCATAATCTAGTTTATTTTTAGGTTCTAGAGCTTCCCTTTCTTTAACAAAGGGGACAAGAAATTCCAAGCACTGGATCTTCTTGCATTGGTGACTTTCCTTTGTCCTGAGTTGTGTTCTTCATGGATCGTAACATAGCCATTGTTTCAGGTGACTCAGATGCTTCTTGTGAAGCATTCTCTTTATTTGGCATGATGTTGTTCATATTGCAAGATACCTCCATAAGTTCTGATGGTTCTTGGATCAATAACTTGAGTAGTCCAATAAAAGAAGTAGGTACATCTTTGGGCAATGGAAAGGCCTTTCCTAATGCAATAATGCATTCCCATGTTATGTGTCTTTCTTATTGCAACACGGGGCAATAAAGGCGAACATTGCACCATCTCAAGTTGAAATCATAAAGATGTTCTCCTTTAAGAGGATGCATGCCTTGCACTTATGCCTTAAAGAATTGAGAAGTGTAGTCATGAAATCTATGTATGAATGCTTTAGCCAATACCTCCCAAGATCTGAACAATTCGAATGGAAATGTTGTAATCCTCTTTAGGACATGACTATTACTAGCCAATGAACATGAGAAGCTCTTGGTTGCATATGCCTCATTCTACAACATTATTCGCACTAAGGCTTAACGCTGAAATAAGTGTCTAATTGTAGCCTTCTTTGAATAACTTCATCGTGGGTCATCTTGAGTAACAGATTTGCTCAGTTTTTGGAATTGCCATTAAAATAGGGGCCTTCATGTAGTGGAAGTATTCAAGGACCCTCATAATATGCAATTCTATGAACACTTATTCTTTTGGTGGGTCATCCATCACTCTCACCTTCTTCTTTTCGGCTTGATTGAATGCCTCTATGAAGTTAGATGATATTCCATAGTGGAAATAAGCACTTTTTGCCAGGTAATGATGGATTTTGGGCAATCAAGCAATTGTGGGTCACTCCAAGTAGCATCCTTCCATTTGTGAACATAATTATTTGTATTCACCAAAATGTTGGTCCCAATTGATGAGAGACTTCCTAATTCCTTCCTTTCTTTTGTAAAGGAAGCACATTAGGAACATATCCTGTAAGGGGACCCACTCTCTAGCGCCTTGCATTGCCAGAGTTTGGAACCAATTCTTCTTCACTTTCGGAGAAAGTGAGTTTTCAAAATTCTAATACATTTTTGTAAGGTCTGGATTTTCTCCTCAGCACTCATCAGCATAGCGGAGGAGGTGTATGACCAGGGAATCATCAACATTGAATACAGTGAACCCTTGGCGTCAATGCTCTCTCTAACGATCCTGCCTTCTATGAGAGCATTCTCGCTTCTTATTTGGCTGGCTAATGGAGGCCTCTCCTTCACCAATGTGATAGCAAGATGCTACCATCAAATGTTCAAATGGACTATCTTCATCAAAGCTTGGTTTATTCCCAGTTTTCAAGTCTGACAAGTTATCCCAAAATGCCGCCCATACTTCATTTACAGTTGACAAAAGTGATAGTGATGGCCCCCAAGCATAGAGCTTTGGGCACCCTTGATTAAGACAGGCTCTTTTCTTCTTTTTCCCCAACATTGTCTTATAGAAGGATTTAAGCTTCTCAGGATGGATGTAATCCCCAATGATGTATAGCTGGAACCATGATGGCTAGCAGTATATCCATTCAGGATATGTGAATAATTCCTTCAGGCGCTCTACCATTTCTTTCTTTGCATTTTTGGTGTGATGATTTCGTCCCTAACATCTCATTGATGGGACTTCTGGGATGTATTTTGGGTAGTCAAGATCATAACCTTAGTTATCAGCCATGACTTCCTTCTACACCTCTTGGCTAGAGGTTTTAGAGAACTGATGGTTAATATCTTGTTCCAACGTTGCTAAATCAAGAATTTCTTTTACCGATATGTTTTTGGATGTCGCCTTTGCATCCTTCTTTGGTGTAATTATTCCACTCTTCATATAATGATTGATTATTCTCCTTATTGTTTTGCATTTAACCATTAGATGATTGATTTCCAGATGGTAATGACAGTACAGGGGATGATTCACCTTATATGCCCCTGCTGGGAATAGGGGTTTTGGTAGCTTTATATTCCCTGATTGAATTAGCCCTAATAGAATTAGTATAACTTCCTCATTAGAGTATTGGTATTTTGGCTCTAAAATCTCCCTTTTCTTCGACTATCTATCATTACCACTAGCTTTGGTCTTAGTGGTGTTGACAGAAATGTTTGGTTTGCTTCTTTCCGATTCTTTCTTCTTAAGCCAAAAATTTCTTTCTTTTTGCTTATCATCTCGAACTTTACTCTTTTTAGAGAAGGAAAGGAGGTGTTCCTTTCTACTTACCTCATTAGCCAGCGCCTGAAAGGTGATGATTTGCTCATTCACTAGGATTATGAGATTAACCTTGATGTCGTTACTCCTCTGTTAAGGTTGTATCACATTTGCTGGCCTCCTTCTATTAGCAAGAGATGAACTCTTCTACTGGTTCATCATTCCTTTGCTTCATAATGGAGAGGTCTGCTAATGTGACATCCTTTTTGGTCATAAAGAACCTTGCCAAAAATAGGTTTTGCATGTCATTTCAGGTCTTGATTGATCCTGCTAGAAGTGTCCAGTACCACTGGAATGTTGGTCCCTTGAGTGATGAGTCAAATAATCTCAAGCAAAGATTATGATAGACAACATAGTTTTTCATCTTGAGATTGAAGAGGTGAGATGATGCTAGGAATCATCTGTTCCATTAAACGTATGGAAGTCTATTATCTGGAAGCCTGGTGGGAATGACTCATTTTCAATCTCTAGTGGATACGACCAATAATATATGTTTGACACTTGAGAAGGCAAGTTTATTTATCGTTAGACCATCTAGTCATTCATCATCTCATTGAAGTGTGCAATGGGCTCCGGGTTCATCTGGTATGGTTGGGCATGTGCATTTGCACTGAATGGTTGTGGCGGAACGTTCGCCCCAAATGGCTATGCATGCACATTGATATTGGGCAGTTGCTAAGGTGAAGCAACTAGAGAAGTGAGGGGTCAGGCATCTGCTTCTATGAGATCCCCTCTTGGTGGGTTAAAGACAAAGGGTCCAAGCGGCGTAACCATTCCCATGGATGGAAGGTTGAGAGGATGTGTAGCATTAGGTGGTTGGCCAGGATTAAAGGTTTGGCCAATATTCTATTGTGCATATGTCTCTCTTTACCACTAATTTTTAGCATTGAGCAGTTCCAATTATTGCATTATCTCTTCTATGGAAGTGAGAGCTACATTTTCCTTAGCCATTTAAGACATGATTGTTGGTATAAATTGATGTCTGTGCATCAATTGGTGGGGGGATGTAGACACCTGATCTTCTCTCATAACATCTTCTGATAAAGAGTGAAATATCGGGGAGGCACCATAGATCTAGCCATTGACCTCTTGATGATTCTCTGATGAGGTAGGCTAGGTGGTGTCAGTGACAGGTCCCCATTGACTGAAGTAGTACAGGCACTAACAGTTTGCACCTTTCTTTTCTTCTGTTCTTTTCTTCTTTGGGCTACCAAAATCAACCCTTCTTTTTCTCTTCTCTACCTTCGATGTCTTCCTTGGCATTTGAAGGTTGCCTATCCCATCGATCTCTCTTCTTTATAAACAAGAGAGATTGGCTAGAACAATGAACATATTGCTTTCCCAGTATTCATCCTAGGATGGAGATGGTCTTCGTAACATTGTGATGTGTTTCTCGGATGGTAGCTTCCATCCTTCCTTCTTTTCTTGAATAGTCAACCTGCGGGTTGACCTCTTCTTGGACTTTCCTTTCTTTATTGTCTTCTTTCTAGTTCCCCTAGAAGGCTAAGCATACTTTTTGGGAGCTTTTCTTAAAGCATGCCTGCCAGACTAGTCAGCCGACTTAGGATCAAAGAGAGCTCCTATTTACCTCCCCTTCATTGGCTTGGGGAGGTTGAGAGTTGCAACCTTTTCTCTTCTAGATAGGAGAAAACATTTGTGTACTCTTGGCCTTAAAGGATTCTGAAGTGGTGTCGAAGATAGGTTCATCTCCAACAACTCTAGGAGCATGAGGAGAAACAAAATTTCACCTTTGCCTCCTATTTTTCTTTATCTTATTCTTCTCAACCTCATTATCGTTAGAGGTTGGGACAATGGAAGGAGCCTTGGACATTGCTGGAACAACCTCGAATGAGGAAGGAATCAAGGTAGCTAACTCCCTGCTATAGATAATCGGTGCCAAGATAGTTAGCATTATGATAAAGGATTAAGGGACACTCCTATCAAAGTTCTTTGGGGAATTGATGGTGAAGCCACCACATGGCAAAAATAAACACAAGTGATCTAGACATTGAAAGTGATTTCTAAAAAAGAGGAATGACAAAAGATCTGGCAAGAGCAAAAAAAGAACTTAGTTTCATGAAAAATAAGGTCTCAAGGATGCATTAGCATTACTTTTCCTTCATGATGAAGGGTGGGATGATTCATGTTGGGTTCACCCTTTTTGTAATAAGTATAAAAAGAGAAAAATAAAAATAGAACAACATGAAGATTTATCTTTTTTGAATGAATCAAATAATTTTTATTTTGTTTTATTGATTGTCCCCAATAGATTATACTTGCTGTGTACATTAAAAAAATTGTATATTCACATCCTAGACAACAAGTGGTCTTGATTATATCTCTATAATGGGAGAAAACCCTTGATTAAAAGGAAAAGTATAATGCATCTTACAGACCCAAAAATAAAACACACTCTCTCTTAAAATGAATATGTGTTATCTTTGAAATCACCGAGCACATTGCTATAACTTGATATTTAGGAGATCGCCTCAAGTCAATGGGTAGATAGGATGACACGGCTCTAGACTAGGTTATTAGACACTGGGTCAACCTTAAGAATAAGTATTTTGATCTAGTTAGTTTGTCTTGGGTGGAATCAAGGCTTGGTGATTTCTATTATTTAGACTGTAAGAAACTATAGAGGCAGTAGGTGGTTTATAACCCATTTGGAATATCCTAGAAGGACTCAAAATCAGGAGACCTTTATTGTGTTTAGACCTTAAAGAGACCAGAAGAAAATGGGTGACCTAGGTTTGGTTCAGCTTTCTCTCATTACCCATGAGAAGGTTAAGAAGAGTGGGTCAGGTTAACTGGGTTTTGGTTAGCTTTCTCTTATTGCCTATGAGAAGTTTAAGAAGAGTAGTCCAGGTTAATTGGGTTTTGACAAGCTTTCTCACTGCTCATGAGAAGCTTAGAAAAAGTGGGTCAAGTTGACTAGGTTTGGCTGATTTGATGAATGATATCTGCTGAGGTCTGACTCAGTGAGTCATGATTGAGTGACTTGGTCCTAGATTTAGGCTTTGGGTAATTGAGTGAGTGGTGTTTGCTAAGGTTTGACTTTGTGAATTGATGGTCAAATCATAATTCCTCGCAAGTTCAGGAGTGTATAGCAGTACAATATGCTTAGCAAGGGTTGATCCCATAGAGAATTGTCAAACTAATTCAATTATGTTTAGTTACTAATACTAAGTTATCGTAAATTTGAAAGATAATGTAGAGATTAAATAATTAAAAGCATAATGTAAGATAAATAGAAATCAATGACTTAAGTAATGTAAAATAGTATTCGGGTTGTAAGAGTCTGGGGATCTGACTTTACCACTCAATGATATTCATTATTGTTGAAATGTTGGTAATTATTCAGCATCTTGGGTTTATTCTATCTACTATATGATTATTACTAGTAGGCATCCTGGTTTAAATCAATTATTTTCTTCTGTTCCAATTAATTATGGCATGAACTATAATTGAGATTGAAGACTCATGAAGATGATAATAACTTTAATGAATTAAGTAGAATAGTTTAGCAAATGGCATCTACCTTAACCGTCTACTCATTCACTCAAAAAAGTATAGTACATGGTTTAGCATATGACGTCTACCTTAACCACATACTAAAAGATAATCAAGCTAATTCACATAATTGGTGATCAGACAATCAAATAAATCAGATGATTACATTATACATAATGAATGAAACAAGATAATATTGAATTAATAACTCAACAATCCCTTTTAACAATGAATATCAAGGAGGGCTATATCATTTCCCTAGAAAAAAGGAATTTAGTTCATAATAAAAACAGAAATAAAACTTTCCGAAATATGTATGATTATAGAACTTGAAATCCTTCTCTTGCTCTTTTGGAAAAAGTTTCTTGTCCAACCCCCCAAATATGTTTTGGATGTCTCTTTAAATAACCTAAGCAGCAGGATTTTAGTAGAACTCCTCCACGAATTGCAATGCCTCTATGCATAGAGATCCTCTTTCAATAATAACTCAGTATTTCCCAATGAAAATATAGCCTCCCAAACATTGCAATGCATAAAAATAGAAGTTCTCAAAATAACTAAGTTGTTGCATATCCTGAGTTCTAAAAATTCTAACACAACCTTAAGCCTAAAAATTAGCTTTGAATAATACATTGCAATCCACATGTCTCATACTCTTAAATTTTACAACATCTGACGCATGAAAAAATAACTAAATTTGTGCACATCTAATTCCAAGCTTTGATTTCAAACTTTGTTTCTTGTTAGGCTACTATGGATGCACTAAAGATTGAGCAGAAATTTGAATTCCTACTTTGGAGTCACTGAAGTTTGCTTTGGAGTCCATAAATCTTGCTTCGGAGTTTTTGATGTTCCACAACATTTTTAGTAAAATTATCATAACTTTTTTCATATAAACTTTAAATTAAGTGATTTTTATTAGATTGGATAGATGATTTCAAGATCTACAACTTTTATGTTAATCAATTTTCTTTATTCTACTTTTATTTTAAGTCATAGAAGCTTAAAGTACTACCTTTTGTGTTGGCTCTAAAATTAATATTTTGGAATTTTCTGGAGAGACTACCACTGTTTTAATTATAACATTCTCATACTAAATTGCTCTATTATTTTTGCATTTGATATATAATTTTAATGTCTACAACTTTTATATTGATCACTTTTTCTGAATCATCCATATTCTATGATTTATGAGCCTTTAGAGTGGCGCCTATTGTCAAATGAAGTAGCAAATGAATGTGAAGCTCTATAGGTAGTTGCACTGTTTTAGCCATAACTTTCTCATATAAATTTAGAATTACATGATTCCTAATGCATTATAAATCTAAGAACAAAGTCTAAAACTTTTATGTTGAACATATTTTCCAAATATGCTTTCATCAATCCCAGAAATGGCTTTAAAGTAACATCTTTTGTAATTTTTAATTTCATTTTACAAATCAATGAAAAAAAACTCTGTTAAGTGAAATATCCATTTAAAAACATTAAAAGAAGATCTTAACATGTGAATTAAGATATAAAAATATAATATATTATTAGCTTATCAAATACCCTAAACTTAGCTTTTGATCATTCTCGAGCAAAATAACAATCTAAACTCATGAATCAGTTAGGAAAATCTCTCTCAAACAATCAGTAACATGATAGACAAATTACACATGTGCACATATCTTAGAAATCACTTAAGGTACTTTCCAAGTAATCTCATGAAATCCATGTTTCATTAATCCTTTTATGAAATGAAAATGTGTATGTGTTCAGTATTAATCTCATGCTACATGTATGTTTTTCAGTCAATTGATGAGAATGCAAAATGTCATATTTTATTCTCCTAATACTTCATCTTTTGCACCTATTTGATTC
>JAYJMB010088588.1:8002-19185 GCA_036873735.1 Pouteria campechiana | reverse complement strand
TTAAATAGTAAGCTTAATATATAATTTATTTTAACTCGTATAATGAATAATCTATATAAAAAAACTAACAAATGGTTATAAATAATGATCATTTTTATAACAGATTTATTATCCACCCAAAAAAATTTAAAAAAAATTACAAAACGAAACTTGAAGATGGAAAAGGAGGTTTTCAATGTTGTGGACGCATTTTCAAAGCTCACGGGCGAATGGAGCCACGATCGGAGCTCCCAATCAATTTCCAGCACCGGATCTTGAGGGATTTTGTTTGGAAAGCAGATTCGAAGACTCCAAATTCGATTTACACCCAAATGCAGCGAATTAATGAGAAAACAGTTGCTGTCGAAAGAAGAGAGGTAACCTACTCCTCTTCCTTTCAATTTCAGGTGGGGGAAAATGAGATTGGGCGTCAACAGTCACGCTGTCGACTTCTGATCTTCAAATCGAAGATGCAAATGCTGTTTTTTAGTTTCGAAATCACTGAAATGGATTCCGAAAATGGTTTTGGGGAAGATATGGGTAGGTTTTGGAGACTCACTGTGAGGGAAAAGTGATGCAAAGCATTTTTAGGGCACCCTGCCATTTTTAGGGGGGGGAAT
Organism: Pouteria campechiana; assembly: GCA_036873735.1. NCBI lineage: Eukaryota > Viridiplantae > Streptophyta > Magnoliopsida > Ericales > Sapotaceae > Pouteria > Pouteria campechiana. Next base: position 18,586 of record JAYJMB010088588.1, on the reverse strand, counting down.
TTCGTCCCACCAACGAAATTTCGCCGAGATTTTAGAGAAAATTTCAATATTTTCCCCAAAATCTCGATAATTTCGCCTAACAATGTATTTTTTGTGTTTTCCCTAGCGAGATTATCTCGCTGAAAGGGAAAAACGAAAATTTCGACGATAATTTTGCCGAAATTCTCAAAATGGCAAGCACTAATTTAGCCATCATTTTGGTGATCTGACCCTTCCATTGGATCCAGAACATCCAAAAACCTTCAGATCAACCACTTGATCATTTAGATTAGTGATCGTAGGGTCTGGAAATCGATAAATCAAATCTGATCGTTCGATCCCACATGATCTGACCATATTTTGGACAATCTGATCCTTCCATTGGTCCAGAAGCTTTAAAAATCTTAAGATCAACTACCTGATCGTCCAATTTAAAGTTCCTGGGATCCATATATCATTAAAACAAATCTAACCATTCAATCACTCATGATCTGGTCACATATTGGTCAATTTGACCGTCCCATTGGATTATGAACATCCAAAAACCTCAAAATCGATTATTGGATCACCTAAATCGAAGATCAGATGATCCAGATATGCAAAAAATAATCTGGACCGTCCGTTCGTAAGATCGCAAGATGCCGCCACCACCGACACCCCTCTTGGGCTCGCGCGCTGGGCTCAACAAGGAGCGGAGCCCACTGGACTCGTCGCTAGAGGCCGCCTCTGCCGCCACCGTAGCCGTGCCCGCCCAGCTCGCCCGCCTGGCCTGCTAAGTGCGCTGGGCTCAGCCAGTGCTCGGCCCACACAATCCCAGGCAACATTGCTGCCACGACATTTCAAAAAGGGATGTGCGTCCCATTTAAAGGACGACCAGATTTTTGTAGCCGATTTTTCATGTACTTTTAAATTTCAAAACTCATGAAAATTTAATTGTATGATCATACAACATACACTAATCATTCAATGGGTGGGTCCATAAGTGATCTATGGCCCAAGAATCTAAGGTTTAATGATTTTCTTAATTTTCATATTTCATTAGATTTAACTAATCAAATGAAATCATTTCAGCCCCAAATTTCTACCATAGCCTAATGAAATTATTTAAAACATATCCATTAGTTCAGATCTTACAAAAATCATCCATAAGAAAAACCCAAAATCCACATTTATGTGAACACTGTTCATAGTGAGTTTTTTCGAATTTTTTTTTTTGTCCATATCCCCATATACATGCAGTATTTCATGGATCCAAGCCGTAGGATATATTTTAATTGATAAGAGCTTCAATTAAAGACCAATATATCGTATGTAATTTTCGCAATTGCAAGAAATACATAAGAATGCATTTCTAACGTACATAACATTTACATTAAAAATTACTAATCATTTCTCATCCAAAATTCATAAAATTACCATGGAAGCTAAATGCACATATGATAAACACATTAGACGGATCAGATTCATAATTCAAGCTTTGCAAATAACTTGAAAATAAACATTTTTTATTTGCTTGGAATTTCAACTGATTTTATATCCGTCTAGCATGTACAATTTTCTTCCGTTCATTCCTCTATTTTTAGCATCATGCTTACATATAACATCATTCATATCATTCAAAATCTTATAAACAATAACGTGAATACACAAACTTTATGGATCTAAAAATTCTGTAAGTTAAAGGGGTCTATCTATCTACTTACCTTTGTGACGACCCACGGAGGTTTTTTTATTGTTTTTTCTTCTTGATCTCAGTGCTTCCGCAGCAACAACACCTCCACAGCAACAAGGTCTCTTCTCCTCTTTCCTTTTTCTCCCTAAATTTGCAATCAGGGAGAAAGGCATGCATGAGGATCTATACATGATTCATATGAATCATAAAAAAATAAAATAAAATAATATCATATGACTGTTGTCTCTGTCTCCCCACGCGCTTCATTTTGGTGCCCCTCCCACGAGCTGCATATGTGAGGGGTTAACTGATATTTTACATTCTCCCCTCCTTACAAAAGTTTCGTCTTCGAAACTTGTTATACATCTGAAGGAAAAGTAAATCAAAGTAAAGTTGTCTCATATCTTCCTCGAGTTCCCACATAGCCTCTTTCTCATTGTAGTTACTCCACTGAACTAAGACATGCTTTATTGTCCTCCCTCTAAGTTATCTATTGCGGACATCAAGTATCCGGACTAGCCATCCTGATATGTCATGTCTTCCTTAAACTGAAACTACTCTGCATGCAACACATGAGAACATACTTTCTTAACTGTGATATGTGGAATATACTGTGGACTCCAGATAATGATGGCGATAAAGTCAACTGATATGCCACTCCACCAATGGATTCTAGAATCTCAAACAGCCCAATAAAACGAGGACTTAGCTTTTTCTTTACTCCAAATCTCATAACTCCACAGGTGAGTGAGACTTTCAAGAATATATGATCTCCGACTATAAACTGAAGATCCTGATGCTTCCCGTCTGCATATTTCTTCTATCTATCCTACACAACTGCAATACATTGTCTGATTATTCTCACTGCATCTGTAGCTTGCCGGACTAACTCAAGTGCTAAGAGCTTCTTCTCGCCAACCTCGTCCCAACATATAGGTGTGCAGCATCTCTTACCATACAAGACTTCAAAAGGAGTCATGTCAATGCTTGCCTGATAACTGTTGTTATATGCAAACTCTGTCGTCTGCAGGTGACGATCCCAAGTCCCTCTGAAATCTAGTACACAAGCTCGTAACATGTCCTCCAAGATCTGGATCACCCTCTCAGACTGGCCATCACTCTGTGAGTGATAAGCTAAGCTCAGGTGCAACTCTATCCTCATCGCCTTCTGCATACTCTGCCAGAATTCTGACACAAAACGGTAATCTCTTTCCGATATAATCGAGACACGCACACCATGCAATTTAACAATTTCTCATACATACAATTCGGCCATCTGATCAATATTGGAGGTCATCCGATATGGTAAGAAATGAGCTCATTTGGTAAGACAATCCACAATAACCTAAATAGCATCACATGAGTTTGAGTACAAGGCAGGGCAATCACGAAATCCATAATAATATAATGTCATTTCCACTCAGGAATTTCTAGAGGTTGTAATAATCTTGCTAGTCTCTAGTGATCCACCTTCACCTGCTGATATACCACGCATTGAGCCACAAACTGAGAGATTTCTCATTTCATATTATTCCATCAAAAATTCTGTCTGAGATTCATATACATCTTAGTACTATCCGAATGTATAGAAAACTTTGATTGGTGTGCCTCCTCTAGGATTTCTCGCCGAAGAGCATCCACACTTAGCACCACCAATTGCCTGCGGAACAATAGAATATCATCTGGTCCATATTGGAACTCAGTCTGTTCTTCTAGATCCAGTTTGTCGCAGACTTCTCGAACAAATAGGTCTTGCTTTTGAGCTGCTTTGATTCTGTCTATTAGTGTTGATTTGATCTCCAGAGCACACAACTGTCTTCCCTCCATTAGAGGCAATACCTCGAGTTGTAGACTTTCCATCTGATTGATCAACCACATCTGATTGATGACTAAGGTTGTCACTCCTATACGAGACTTTCAAGTCAATGCATTTGTCACTACATTAGCTTTACCAGAATAGTAATGAATAATGACATCATAATCCTTTAATAGCTCTAACAATCTCCTTTGCTTAAGATAAACTCCTTCTGGGAGAAAATATACTTAAGGCTCTTATGGTCAGTGAAAATCTTTGTCTTCTCACCACACAAGTAGTGCCGCCAAATTTTCAGAGCAAACACTAATGCTGCAAGCTCCAAGTCATGCATAGAATAATTCTGCTCATATGGCTTCAGCTGACGTGAAACGTATGCTATCACCCTACCATTCTGCATAAGGACACACCCAAGTCCCTTCTTGGAAGAATCACTATATACCACAAAATTACCTCCATTGTCCGGTCAGGCCAACACCAGAGCTATGGTCAGATGATTTTTTAGTTCCTGGAAGTTTTTCTCATATGCATCTGTCCATACAAACTTTGTATTTTTGTGTGTTAATCGCGTCATTAGTAAGACAATAGAGGAGAAATTTTTCACAAATCGTCTGTAGTAACCTGTCATTCCCAAGAAGCTACAAATTTCTATCACAGTAGTGGGTCTCCCCCAGTTTACCACTGCTTCAACTTTTGCTGGATCTACAAAAGTCCCTTCACCACTGATGTAAAATATCGGTTAACTCCTCCGACATTCATCTCGTGAGAGGGGCACCAACGTAAAGCGCGTGGGGAGACAGAGACAGCGGTCACATGATATTATTTTATTTTTTTATGATTCATATGAATCATGTATAGATCTCCATACATGCCTTTCTCCCCGATTACAAATTTAGGGAGAGAAAGGAAAGAGGAGAAGGGACTTTACTACTGTAGAGGTGTTGTTGCTATGGAAGCACCGAGATCAATAAGAAAAAGGAATAAAAAAACCTCCGTGGGTCATCACAAAGGTAAGTGGATAGATAGACCCCTTTAACTTGCAGAATTTTTAGATCCATAAAGTCTGTGTATTCACGTTATTGTTTACAAGATTTTGAATGATATTAATGATGTTATATGTAAGCATGATGCTAAAAATAGAGGAATGAACAGAAGAAAAACGTACATGCTAGATGAATAGAAAATCAGTTGAAATTCCAAGCAAATCAAAAATGTTTATTTTTGAGTTATTTGCAAGGCTTGAATCATGAATTTGATCCGTCTAATGTGTCTGTCATATGTGCATTTAGCTTCCATGTTAATTTCATGAATTTTGGATGAAAAACGATCAGTGATTTTTAACGTAATTGTTATTTACGTTAGAAATGCATTCTTATATATTTCTTCCAATTGCGAAAATTACATATGACATATTGGTCTTTAATTGAAGCTCTCATGAATTAAAGTATATCCTACAGCTTGGATTCATGGAATAATGCATGTATATGGAGATATGGACAAAACAAGAAAATAAAAAAATCCGACAAAACACACTATGAACAGTGTTCACGTAAATGTGAATTTTGGGTTTTGTTGTGGATGATTTTTACAAGATCTGAACCATTGAATACGTTTTAAATAATGTCATTAGGCTATGGTAGAAATTTGGGGTTGAAATTATTTCATTTGGTTAGTTAAATTTAATGAAATATGAAAATTAAGAAAATCATTAAACCTTAGATTTTTGGGCCATAAATCACTTATGGACCCCACTAAATGATTAGTGTATGTTGTATGAAAGTGTGATATCCCCCATTGCCCGGGTGAAGGGGGAGTCCTGACATTTATGTATGGGCTTATGGAAACTTAGTGAGGTACCTTTTGTGTGGGTTGTATGAGTGGCAATCATAAAGGGGTAAAGTCGTAAGGACTGTAATTGTCCAGAGCAGACAACACCTCAACAGTGTAGCCACAGATCATTACAAATAGTATCAAAGTCGATCCTCAAAAGTCTCCAGCGAAAATGCTGGAGCCCTAGAGGGAGTGGAAAGTGTGATATCCCACATTACCTGAGTGAGGGGGAGAGTCTTGACATATACGTATGGGCCTTATGGAAACCAATTGAGACGCTTTTTGTGAAGGCTGTATGAGTGGCAACTATAAAATGGCTAAACCGTGAGGATTGTGATGATCCAGAGTAGACAATACCTCAACAGTGTAGCCACGGATCATTACAATTTGTATTGATATACTTAAACTTCTAAAGTTCAACTCATAATAAATCTTCTTATGCTTTATATTCAACCAAGATATTTCCAGAAATATCAAAGAGAATCATCAAAAGCTGTCATCCTGAGAAATTCCCAGTTAAGAAATTGCTGAAAACAAGATTTGACATGTTATCTGAAACAGGACCGGAAATGTGGCCCATGTGGCAGAAGGAGATGTTTGGCAACTCTCTTAAAATGACAAAAGATGCAATAGACATTTCTGACCATAAAAGGTGAATAAGAATGTGAACAAGATTTCAAAAGCAAGGACTGCAATTTCCACTCCAGTCATAGGTGGCAAGCAGGAAGTCCAGATACATTAGATGAGGGCCAACTCCTATCATCTGCTACATAGACAATGTTGCAGAAAATGGAATTTCCTTTTTGAGTCTCCAGTTGCCAGATTGGGTACCATTTAAACAAATTTTAACCTAGTGCAACAGTTTGGTAGATTGAAGCACCATAATTAATACTTCTTGTCTATTTCAGGGTGCTTTCTAGTCTAACCTCATCAACCTTTGTAGTGACTTCATCAACATGGTGCCTAAAACTTTCCACGTCTGCACTCCTGTCTACTGCCTGCCCTCTTCCTGCATTTGCAGTTTCCAGTACATTTCCCTGAATCTGGTCACTTGTATCCAAAGCTGACAAATCCATCACTTTTATCTGCACCAGCAGCAGAAAAGTTTAAGCCCTGCCAACAAGAAGAAAAAGGATCATTGTAAAACAGAAGCAAAGCAGAACAAAAATAAATTTGCCAATTCAGCAACTCAAATATCTGTGTGGATAGCATAACAAAACCAAGCACACATCAGAATAGGACAATAAAAATTTTGTGTGTCAGTGCAGGCATGTGGAGATTTCACAAATAAATTTGACCATACAAAAATACAATTAAAATTGTGTGACAGTTTTGGGTAACGACACAATTTCTTGTTTTCAAATCACATAAGTTGGAGAGTTTTGGTACACTAGTAAAATAGGAAATCTTTCTTAAAAAACATTAGCATTTGCAAAGTCATGGATTTTTCTTTGTGCAAGAAATATGCAGCGTGCTACTTGCCTAGAGGAAATGTATAGAACAAAGTATAAACACTGCATAGAATCTATATAGTCCATCAATGTCCCCAGGTGACAACCTCATTCCAGTCTACACGAGCAGGGAGCATATTACACTTGACTTGGACTAACCAAGCACTAAGCATTCCCTTTATAAAAAAGTCCTATCCTCTCACCTTGTGCATAGAAAATAATCAATTAAAAGGGACGATGCTACAAACTAGATACAAGGACTCCTGAGAACAGTAAATTAAATCTTCCAACCTGGACAACATTTTGCCAATGTCAATCCAAAGTATAATCAATCAGACCACCAACCTGGATAAGTGAACTATAGGCTGATACTGGCTAAACTGCAATAATCCTCCCCCTGAAATTAACAAATGCCTAAAATGCATTGTCCTTCATACTTTAACATACCAGAGACACCACACCCAAGTAATAAGTGTATCCTCAGGATTAGAACTAAAAGGGAACTGCATGTTGAGGGCTACTTTAGATGAACCTAAGACATGCAATTCAATTCATGCATCTAAATGCAACCTTGGCCATGAACCAATGCATCATAAGGAACAAATTTTTTTATTGGAAACATAAAGAACCAGAAAAATAGAGACCTGCTGCCCACGCCAGACTTTTGTATTGGGAAGAAAGAAACCAAAGTTTCAAACCAGGTTTGAGAAACAAACACCTTTTGGATCAAAATAATCTAAAAGGTTATGAAAGCAATAGAAGAAAAAAATGAATCCATCTCCAAGAACAAGGAGATGATGCTGAGAGTAAAATAGGTGAGGAAGGGCTTTAGAAATGAATCCAGTACTAGGGCTGCCACCTGAGGGTTGAATCAGGTTAAGGGTCAATCCAAAGCAAACCCAATCATATAATGGTCAGGTTGATTTAGACTGATTGGAATTAACCCCATCCTAACTCTATTTACAAAAATCTCAACCAACCTGAACCCAAACTGCATTTCCAAAACCACACCTCAATGCTAAAAATGTTCGGATTTTTATTCAGGGTTGGCTTAATTCCTGTTATCAGAATTTAGAATTTACATTAGTTACAAGCGAACAGATTATGTTAGCATGTTTTGCTTGATTTGTGGACATGATCGATTTTTTATAATAGCATCTCCAAAAAATCAGATAGCTCGCAAGACTTTCAGATTTCATACACTCAAGAAACAGGTAGACAGATTAAAAATTGGTATACTTGACATTCCCCTCATCCTTAACTGCCTTTGAAGTAGGAACTTTGCTAATTCATCTTGATGGTAGAGTAACCCATTGGACAGCATATCTTTATCATCAGAAGACAGCAGTTGGTGGACAAATATAAACAATGCAGATAATGAACTTTTAGGAAGCTACATTGGTGTAAAAATTCTAAAAATTGCAACTTTGCTATGCTAAAGCGTGTGCAACAACCCTTTCCAAGCGGTTGTGGAAGCGCCTTCTTAACAACAACAATGAGCAAGGCACCCAACAAACACAGAAAATGAAAGTGGCTTGAGCCACAAGGCGATTAGGCGAAGAACACAGAAGATGAACACCTGCAAAGACGAACACAGGACTTCGCCGGATTGATTCCAAGCGTTGATCCTCTAACGAATTCCACCACCTCTTTCTGCCTCACGCCCCGTTCTCCTACTCCTTCCTGAAGACGGAAGCGGCAGGGAGATGAGAGATTTAGAAGAAATGGAACAGTCGGAGGACGGAGCAAGAGAGAGAGAAAAGAGGCGTAAGGGAACTAGGGAAGTTGGTGGGAGGGGATTCAGGGTTCGGATCGGGTTACCCGAACAGACTTGTCTGGCAAAGAGGATCGGGTTACCCGAACAGACTTGGCTGGCGAAGCGGGTCGGGTTGAAGCCTTATTTCCATTCAATACGGCAACCATCCGATTTCGCGGAAGCTACATGAGCCGTTAGATCGAGTAAGCTTGTCCAGCAGAACAGATGGTCTTTACGAAAGCGATGGGAAAAAAGGGGTAATTTTGTGCCCCTGAGTTTCACAGATACTCTTGACGTTACAGGAGAAGATAGGAAAATATCCCTGAAAATTCATGACTTTAGAATTTAAAAATCTTATATTTTTTATTTTCGTAAAAAAATAAAAAATATTTTTATTTCATTATAACTATTCTCAACTGCGCTTGTTCCACGCCGATCAGCCAATGTGTGACGCACGTTGCTGGACGGTACGGTCGCAGGACAGAGGCTCATCAATGGGATCGAGGGATGAGCAACTGAACTGCACATTCATCTGTCCCCGAAGTGCTGCGTAGGTGATCAAGCATGAGGTCTGCTAAATCAGACTCTGAAATACCCTTGTCTTTTAAGAATTGGATCGTGGGCCTTGAGCTGGATCCATGGTTGGCATAGAAGAGGAGCGACGGGGCTCCGTCGATGATGGATTTGATGTGGGTTTCTGAGATTCCATGGGATTTAAAGAATGCGAGGACGGAATCTGGATTCTTAAGGTTCTTGCCTTTGAACCGTCGGGAGAGTGTGTGTGTGCCCTTTCTGGGGAGAACCCGAGTGAGGTTTGAAGGTATTGAATGAGAGGGCATGGTGGGTTTGTTTGGTAATGGCATTTACGAGATGGGTTCAGGAGGAATTGGATTCTGAATGCCTGGATGCTGTTGAAGCGGAGGAAAAGGGTACTGTAACGAAGGAAGCGAAACATTTTCCTATCTCGTCCTCTTTTCTTGCCAAAGAAACAGCTAGGGATAAAAAAATTTAAAAAAAAAAAAAAAAAGAGTAGCGGAGAAGTGGGTGAGTTGAGATCTCACAATCCGCCGCTTCCAAGCTTCGGATACTATACCGCCAAGGGAAAGGAAATCGAAGGCGACTCCACCATTCAAGACGTGGAAACCCCTGTGCGCCGAAAATTAAAGAAACACGAGTAGTGATTTTGCTACCGTGTAGCAGATGTTAGGAGTATGTTTCGGTGAAAAAATATTTAGCAATAGTTAGCATTATATATTACTTTAATTTTTTATTTATTTTAGATTTTTAAAAATCTGAATGACTAAAAATCAAAATAGCATATTTATTTATATGAATATTTAAATAATGTTAATATGAAAAACTCTAGTAACTTGAAAGATAAATTTGCTAAAGTCGTAATTTACGGCATAATTTTATAATTTCTTGAAAGTTCACACTAACAATTATTTTTAATTTCTTTAAAAAGTAATTAATTAATTAATTAAATTTGCACTAACAATATTTATGTGAATAATAATAAATTATTACAACCCTATGTACATTACATAGATTCAATTTAAATTTTTACAAATTTATTTAAATTTTTAAATATTGATTCGTATTGTCTCTAACTTCCATGGTTAATAAAATGTATTTCTTTCGAAATTTTGAAACCTTAATTCTTAAAAGGTTTATCACAAATTAGATCCTTAAAAAAATCCTTATTTTCTTAATTTTATAAAATTCTCATTTTTAAAATATTATTATTATTATCATTCTATTTATCATTTTGATCACATGCATAAGCATATCATAGGACACCAAGTTGTAACAATAGTTGTAAATTTTAGGAATGCAAATAAAGATTTTCAATTTTTCGTAGTGTTTGTTTTTACATATACGTTCCCCTCAAGCTTTCTTTATTTGTGCATTGGCTCCTTCTAAGTATCATATTACAAGATAAAACCCTAATTTGGGGAAAAAATTGCAAATAGGCTCTTGGTGAAGCTACATTTATAAATGCCCATGTCCACCTTTATGGCTATTATCTTCACTCCCTTCATCATCATTTGATTAAAAGCTTCCTTGATTTAGAAATAACAAT
>JAYJMB010088587.1:0-19186 GCA_036873735.1 Pouteria campechiana | reverse complement strand
CAATTTTTTGGCTTTCCACATGTAATTTTTAATTTTTCTTCACCTATTAATTATTAATTAACATATATCCTCATCATACTCACATTAATATAAATATTTCATCCATTTATATAATTGTTTGATAATAAAATTCCTTAAAAATTTTATTTTACAGTATGCTGCATTGTAAAAATTACCAAAACTTTACAATAGTGAAAATTTACATTTTTGAAATTTTCAGGGCCTTACAGCATGATATTAAGGTAACTTTGATGTTGAATACACTATGTTTTCATTATGTATGATTTGAAATGAAAATCCCTTAACCCATATTGTTAAGGAAATTATAAACAAATGATGTTTATAAACTGTTTGATGAAATGGGTTAATGAGAAATGATATATAATTGGCTATGATTTGCTATGAGTAAGATGATATTCCAATGTAATAAAGTGTATGGATATGATTAAGGAAGGATATAAGCTAGAAAATCTTATGATAATGTTAAAGTACAGTTATGAACTTGGTCGTCTAAGCATATTAAAAGACCAATCCTAGCCCTAGAGCATAGTTTCTAGAGGTAGCAATTTATTGGCTATATATATATATTAGTGAACTTATCACATAAATGAATGAGATTGCAACTCTATGTAGAATAATCTGAGAAGGATAAAAAGGCATGGAACTTGAGGAGTGTATAGTGATTCACTCAAGGTAAGTAGACTCCTTTTTCTAATTCATTATAATACTGAATGGGGATAACGGATATCCCATGCCTTGTAAGGGAATGTGTTGATGGTTGAGGATAGTAGATATCCCATTTGTAGGTTAAATTTGTATGTAGAAGTGTATTACATGGTGTAATAGACATTCAAATGGGATAAGTGACATCCTCTAATTATATATTATGTTTGAATATGTATTTTGATGAATAAATGAAATTGTGGATAAGGGATCATGAGTATTCCTTTATAGTTATATGAATGAGGATTATGAACATTCTAAGAACAACTAGATTCTATAAGAATACGCATGGATTATGTTATGCCTTATGGCATAGTTATAATGGGACATGTGGTGCCTAAATGGCACAAAAGTGACGTGTCGGAGTGGTATAATAAAAATTAATATATGTTTTGTCGGAATGGCACTGGTTTGATATAGTGTGTATATGAATGGCCTACATGGCTCTATTGTAATATGAGATATCAGAGTGGTTATGTTGAAGAATGTTTTGAACTATTATAGAATGGTATAAAAAATAAATGAAATGATGAGGACATGCCTCAAGATTATATTTGTATGATTACGTGATTGTAGTATGATATTTTTAGTTATATTCTTATTGAGAACATATTACTGTATTTTAATGTTATTTTCTAATTGCCTACTTACTGAGTTTTCCAAAATAGACACTTTTTTATTATATTTTTAGTTGATAGGTTGAGCAAGGGAGCTTGAAGACAATGATTTTATTATGTTTTGTAGAAATTACAAACTAAAATTTTTGGTATTATATGTGTATTTACTCAAAATTGTATTAATTTAAGCAGAGATATAGTCTAGGTATGTATAATGATATAAAATGATTGGCATGTCATCATATATTGGTGAATAGATGTAAATTATTTTACTTGTGTATTACCATCATGGGGTGAAGCAGGTTCTAGGTTGTGGGTAAGTATTGGAGTTTATGTTAATGTTTTCTTGTTATTAATTATAGGTCTTATATAATTCATAAATGTGTGCATAGGTATAAGTCCTAAAAATATAGGGTAGACTCTACCAAAATTTTAGTATAATTTCCCTTAAAGATAGGGAAATAGTGAGATTATGAGAAGATTTCTATTAAGAAGAAGAAAAATGGTAGTGTCCCATATCGGCCCTAGTGTGGCATGCTTAAAACGCATAGGGTGGGGGTGTGGGGCATTATAGATGGTATTAGAGCCCGGTAACTTATTTTGTGGTAAGTTCAAGTTGAGTTATGAACCTAGAACCATGATGGCAATGACAAGTGAAGGGAATAGATATGCCTGATTGGCGTGATGGCCCGAATGGCCATATTCGATATGCCTTGGAGGCATGAACTACATGGTTGGAGATGATATGGAGGCCCGAATGGCCTGAGGCTTGGCATGGACCCCTGGATAGCCTAGACATGAGGTGACAGTTGTGGAGGGTGGAGGCCCGAATGGCCTGGGGTTGGGTTGTGATGCCAGCCAGTATGACTTGACACCCATGTAGGGTGGAGGCCTAGATGGCCTGGATATACAGGGGTGTTTGGCTATGATGCCAGGATAGCTGGTGTGACTAGACACCCGTGTAGGGTGGAGGCCTGGTATTTAGATGCCTAGTAGGTGGGAATGTCTAGATGGGGTTTGGATGTGAAGGTTTTGAGAAAGTAGATTCATATGAAATGTATAAGATAAGAATTTATAATGTATAATAGTAGAAAAATGATAATGATATGTGATTGTGGATGCCTTAGTAATCAGGAAAAACATAATAAAACTTGTTAGAGACATGATTTGAGGTTGGATATGCCATGGTGATAATGCTAATCAAAGCTTTAATAGCATGGCTGACTAAGCGTGGTTAAATACATTCCAATGTAGGGATGGAAGGTTGAGTAGGTAATTGAGTGTCAGCATATGAGATTGCTATTATAATATGTGCATCATGATTATGCACCCTAAAGTGATAAGTTACTTAGATGTTTATTCGTGTATGATTGGATATCATGAAAGTGTGCTTGGAAAATGCATTAATAAAAGAATACATTGTCATGTATTGAGTTATCATAAAGTGATGTGCAATTATAATTTTTGTGAATAAAGCTAATTTAGCTTTGTGAATAAATATTGTGACATGATACTTAAAATAAAGCAATTTATGCTGAATTCTTAGGAATTGTTGATATTATCTTGAGTATGAATGGTTGTTTTTATGTGAATCATATTTTGTAAAATGATTTGAGAAATGATATGAATTAAGTTGGCATGTAATGGTAATAATGAAAAGTTGGATGAGCCAAAGAAGGGCTTCGTTGTATGTTGGCTTGAGATGGTTATAAATTTGATAATGAATAGAAATGTTTAACTCTGTTAAGAACAAATAATGATTGTATCATGCATTGATATTGACATATTTATGGTATAATATGCATCATGTGCCATTGGGTCAGTTACATATGTAATCATTTGAGTAGAAATGTATACCATGACTTTGGAATTGATGGCTAGATTAATTGTGGCTATATTATGTTGAATTGAGTAAGTTTGTAATGAGCATCTTGGTTATATGTTAACTTTCTTATGGATTAGACCATATGATCGTTAAAAGCTCCCTTTTGCGGTGTATCATGCTAATACAAATCCGCAAGGTATAAATATATGTTTTGTTTACTTTTGTGTATTAGAGTGTGCAACAGAAGCATGATTGAATAAAATATGATATGATATTTTGGCATGTATATTTGTATTTAAAGTTTTAAGGATGAAACTTTTTGTAAGGAGGGAGGTCTGTAACACCTAGGGTATTAATTTTGGTAATTGTGTTATTGAGTATATTAAGATTTACTTTAGGATGTTAAAAATGAGGCCAATTTTGAAAGATTTTCTTAAATAATTAATGTTGAAAATATTTATGTGAAAATATCATGAAAAATTTAAGGAAATAAAGAATTAAAGAAAGAAGAAATGGCATTGGAAAAATTCAAAACAGAGACATCATTTAGAAAGAACAAGAAGGGTGACAAAAAATTCAAAATAGAGACATCATTTAGAAAAAAAAAGAAGAGGAACCCACATGTCACAACTGTGGTGGAAGTGGACATTTGAAGAAAGTTTGCCCATCTGCCAAAAAGGATACAAAGAAGAATCAGAAATCTTAGAGTTTTGGGGCTTGTTGTGATAGTGACTCATCCATCTCTGTAGACTCTGAATCTGATAATAAAGAGTGTCATGATGGTTTAATGGCACATGATGATGAACAAAAATAAAGCAATGCTTAAGAAGAGTTAAGTTATGTGTTTTTTTGTTTGAATTGCAAAAAGAACATACAACACTTCTTAATGAATCAAAGTTGGTAACTAAAACATATGCAAAGTTAAAAAAGGAATTTCAAATTCAGAAAGAAGTGATACTAAGAATACAACTAGAATTCAATGTTCTTTTTTATGAGTATTCAAAATTGAAATCTAAAAATGACCTTCTGAAAATTCACTCAAAGGAGTTGTTGATGAAAACCAAAAACTAGATCAATGTTGTGCTTCTTTAAGAAATAAAAACAATCAGTTGAAGATCAAATTTTCAAGTTGTCAAAATTATGTTGCTAATTTCAAAAGAAAAACTTTCAGCTTTCACAAGGGTAATGTTATATTTGCAATAAATTTGGCCATGTTGCTTATAACTGTACAGTAAAAAGATTGTAAAATAATGAGATAAAATTGATTTGGGTGCCTAAACAAACTATTTTCACACCTGACAAACATGGACCCAAGATGTGAGTACTAAAAACTTGAGTTTTTCTTTTTCAGGTGTGCTTAACTTCAAAAATAGAATCCAACTGAAACCTTGAAAGTGGATGTTCCCATCACATGATAGGGAGTAACATTTGTTCAAAAGTTTATCCTTTTAGGATAAAGGTAGAGTAACCTTTGGAGATAATAATCAAGAAATAATCAGAAGAATTGGTATGGTAAGTATTTCAGGTATGGATATAATTGATGTATAGTATGTAGAAGGTCTTAAACACAATATTTTAAGTATAAGTCAGTTATGGGACAAAGGTTTTGAAGTTGTGTTTAGATCCAACAAATATGTTATTCGCAATGATGTAGGAAATAG
Source organism: Pouteria campechiana (assembly GCA_036873735.1). Classification (NCBI taxonomy): domain Eukaryota; kingdom Viridiplantae; phylum Streptophyta; class Magnoliopsida; order Ericales; family Sapotaceae; genus Pouteria; species Pouteria campechiana. The sequence goes on along the minus strand of JAYJMB010088587.1, from coordinate 14,360 downwards.
TATATGTTATGGAAAGCATAATGGAAATGTATATACTTTGGATCTTAGTGTAGATCATGTAAAATGTCTATCTGCAGTAGATAATGAGGCTTTATTATGGCACAAACATTTTGGACATGCCAACATGTACACAATCAACAAGCTTATGAAATTAGATCTTGTAAAATGTTTAAAAAATATAAAATTAATGTGGATCATATCTGTGATGCATTTCAATTTGGCAAACAAATGAAAGCTTCTTTCAAATCAAAAACCGTTGTTTCTGCCACAAAGCCTCTTGAGTTATTGCATATGGATCATTTTGGACCTACACGAACTAGAAGTTTGAGTGGAAAATAGTATAGGTATGTAATTGTTGATGATTTCTCAAGATATACTTGGGTACTGTTTCTAGGTCGAAAGATGAATATTTTGAGCTTTTTAAGAAATTTTGTCACAAAGTTTAGAATGAAAGTGGAACACAAATTCTTTCAATTTGAAGTGATCATGGAAGGGAATTTGACAACATTCAATTCATTGAAATTTGTGATGAACTTGGAATAACTCATAATTTTTCAGCACCTGGGACTCCACAACAAAATGGAGTGGTTGAAAAGAAGAATAGAGTTTTAATTGAAATGGCTAGAACAATGCTGATTGATGCTAATCTTCCTCATAGATTTTAGACTAAAGCTATAAACACTACATGCCATATAATCAATTGTGTTTATATTCATCCAATTCTAAAGAAACTTCTTATTAATTGTGGAAAGATAGAAGGCCAAACATTGCATATTTTCGTTCCTTCAGTTGTAAATGCTTTGTTTTGAATAATGGAAAAGATGAACTTGGTAAATTTGATAATAAAATTGATGAAGGTATATTCCTAGGGTACTCTTCTTCTAGCAAAGCATACTGAATCTACAATAAGCTAACATATATGGTAGAAGAGTCAGTCCATGTAAAATTTGATGACATTAATGCTAGGCCAAGAAAGGTTGATATTACAGATGAAGATAATGAGAGATTTGATTTCCTTGAAGCATCAAATGAAGTTCAGCAAGGATATAGAGATTTACCATAAGCTAAGTCATCACATCTTCCTAAGGAAAATGTTGAAACTCGTGAAGAACAGGTAAGTGAAGGTGAGTTGTCTGAATCATCCCAGTCAGCTCATACTCACAAGTATCATTCATTAGAGGATATCATAGGAGATGTGTATGACAAAGTGAGAACTCGTAACTTACTTCATAATGTTTGTGACAATTTTGTTTTTTATCTTACATTAAACCCAAATCAGTAAAAGATGTTATTTTAGATAAAAATTGGATCATAACAATGCAAGAAGAGCTGGATCAGTTTAAGTATAAAAATGTGTGGATACTTATGCTAGAACCAAATGATCAATCTGTCATTGGCACAAAATAGATCTTTCAAAATAAACTTAATAAATCTGGGATCATTGTAAGACATAAGACATGTCTGGTAGCATAGGGATATTTCTAAGAAGAGGGAATAGATTTTGGAGACTTTTACACCTATTACCAGACTTGAGGCTATAAGAATGTTACTTGCCTTTGCATCTTTCAAAAAATTTTGATTATTTCAAATGGATGTAAAGAGTGTATTTTTAAATTGATATTTAAATGAGGAAGTTTGTGTCAAATAACCTTCATGTTTTGAAGACCATGAACATCCAGATTATGTATTTAAACTCATAAAAGCATTTTATGACCTAAAACAAACTCCAAGAGCTTGGTATGAGAGATTGAGTGGGTTTTTATTGAGTAAAAAGTTTCAAAGTGGTAAAGTTAACAAAACTCTATTCATTGAACATATTCATTAAAACATTCTTGTTGTACAAATCTATGTAGATGATATCATTTTTGGTGCTACAAATGAGAAGTACTATTAGGAGTTTGAAAATATGATGAAAAGTGAATTTAAGGTGAGTATGATGGGTGAACTGACATTCTTTTTTGGATTATAGGTAAAACAAACTGAAGAAGGTATTTTCATTTCACAATCTAAATACATCAAAGAAATGTTGAAAAAGTTCAAAATTTAAAACTTAAAATGCATGCCAACCCCTATGAGTGCAAGCATCAAAATGGGTTAGGATGAAAGTAGTAAAAGTGTAGACCAAAGGTTATATAGGAGCATGATTGGTTCTTTATTATACTTGACTGTCAGTAGGCCTAACGTTTTCTTTAGTGTGTGTATATGTACTTGATTTCAATCAAACCCAAAGGAGTTACATCTTTTTGTTGTTAAATGTATTTTTAAATATCTTGTGGAAATATGACATTTAGGTTTGTGTTATCCTAGAGGTTCATCATTTGAATTGGTGGTTATTCTGATGTTGACTATGATGGATACAAAGTGGACAGAAAAAGCACTAGTGGAACTTGGCAATTCCTAGGTAGTATGCTTGTATATTGGTACTCTAAGAAATAAAGTTCAGTTTCATTATCAACAACCAAAGCTAAATATATAGCAACAGCTAGTTGTTGTACACAAAAACTTTGGATGAAACAACAGTTAAGTGACTATGACTTTGAAGTTGCATGTGTTCTTATCAAATGTGATAACACAAGCATAATAAATTTAATTAAAAATTTAGTATTACATTCATATTCTAAACATTTTGAGATCAGATATCACTTCATTATGGATCATGTTTAATTAAAAGACATTCTAGTTGAATTTATTCCTACTGAAGATCAATTGGCAGACATTTTCACAAAACCAGTTTCCACTCATAGGTTCTTGCATATTAGAAGAGAGCTTGGTGTTGAGCAAAGACATTAGTGATGATGCACAAAGACATTAGTAAAACATTAAGGTATTGACAATTTATTATCGAGTGTTCCAATTAAACCTTGAGAACAACCTTCGTAATGATTAAATAAGTTGTTTCAAATGACTTCAAGCATAAAGTAACCTTTTAGAGGAAGAAACCAAGTAAATGCTCAAGATAACCATGGATAGAAATCAAAAATATACTAAAAAGAATACTTAGTTGAATAAAATAAAAGTTTCAGAATTATTAAAAGAACTTCGGAGTCACAGTTCAATAACTTTGGAGTTAGTCAAACACTTCGGAAACATAAGACAATCCCTTTAGAGTCACAAGCTCAATAACTTTGGAATCAGTAAAGTTGACAAGCTCTTCGGAGTTGATAAGGCACTTTGGAGACAGACGACAAGGACTTCACAGTTAACAAACAAGTCTTCAAAGAATATGACTTGTCGGAGTCAGAAACTACACAGCATTGGAGTTACAGATTAAGTACTTCAGAGATAATAGAATTCTTTAGAGTCAGCTTTCATACGATGAAGCACTTTATAGATTTGGAATCATAGATTGAACACTTCAAAGACAATGAAGTACTTCAGAGTCAGATATCAAACTTCTCAGAGTCGTGAAGAGCACTTTGGAGCCAAGTGAAGTACTTAAGAATTAATTCCTTGGAGTCACAGCATAAGTACTTCAGAGACAAAGAAGCAGTTCGGCGTTAGCCTTTAATGGATCTGACATGAGTAGCCATGTTCCCGCCACTTTGGAGGTACCAAAATTCAATTCAAAGATGTGGCGATATGTCATATACATGAAAGGCCTCCCAAATTCAATATTGGAGGATCCAATATTATAATATCAGAAACTCTAAAATCATGCAAAATGGCTCAACGATCATAAATTCAAATACTTCCTGGCATTTAATGAGCCTCATCTACCATAACAGTAGTAGTCAAAAGCATCAATATAAAAGAGTTAAGTAAGAATGAAGAAATAACAAGTTTCTGAAAATCAGAAAGAAAAAAAGCCACCTTTTTAACCACTCTTGGAGATTGAATTTTATCGCTAATGGTTATATTTATTATGTTTACTATTCTCTAACATCATACAAACTAGCCTATTAGAGGCATCAATATTTGTACATAGTTATTTACTTCTGCATTTGAATACTGTAAGCAAGTAGGAAACCTGCTTAGGTAGTTGTAAAAGTTAGTTGGTGAGCTTCGAAACCAACAAGTGTATTCATTTGATCAGAAGAGTGCTAATCAAAGAGAGTATTAGTGGAACCTGAGTTTAGCAGGAGGGCTAACTCAAAGAAGTGGAGTAGGAATCCAAATGAAGGGCTGAACCACTATAAAAACACCAGCGTAAGTGCTTTATGCTTTTGTCTCGTATTCATCTTTGCTCTATAATTTTTATCTGGTTGATAGTTTAAAGACTCAATTCACGCCCCACCCCCACTCCAATGAGTCACCATCTGAATGGGACCAACATTTGGTATTAAAGCAACCTTCACTTGTTATCTCTTATAATGCCATTTATGTAACTTGTAAGAGATCCCAATAGCCAACTATTTCCACAACACTTCTGCTGAGGGTCAATCCACTTCCAAACCTCCATTATTTGATGGTATAACTTATGGATACTAGAAGATGAGAATGAAAAATTTCTTGATTACCTTAAACTATCAGCTATGGAAAACCATTAAAGATGAAATGATTATCCTAAACACTGCAGATAAATACACTACTTAAGACATTCAAGTAGCTGAAAGAGATGAGAAAGCAAAGAACTACCTTTACTATTCTTTTACATCCTCTGAGTTTGGTAAGATATCCTCTTATGATATAGCAAAGGAAATCTGGAACAAACTAGAGCTTGTATATGGAGGCACAAAATAAGTAAGAGAAACTAAAATAAATCTTCCTGTACAGGAATACAAAGCTTTTAATATGAAGGAGACAAAATCAATCTCATACATTTTCAGAAGATTTCAAAAGATAACAAACGGCTAAAGAATTTACGAGAAAAGTATGCAGAGCCCAAAAATTATGAAGAAAATTCTGAGATCCCTATCAAAGTAATGGATGCCCAAAGTGATAGCAATCTAGGAAGCAAAGAATTTGGACACGATGAGCCTAGAAGAGCTCATGACTTCTCATATGACTCATGAGGTATTAATGAAGCAGAAAAATACAGAAGAACCTAAGGGCAAGAAAGTAATTATTCTTAGAGCTGAGTTAGAGAATGATGAATCCCAAACTAAGGCATCCACAAGTGGAGATGAAGATGAGGAGATGACAATGATTATAAGAAAATTCAAATTCATACTAAAGAGGAAAAAGTTTAGAAATAGTTCAAGAAATAACTTTGGAAGAAAAGACAGAAAGAAAGAAACATGCACATTTAGAATTGTAGGAAACCTAGGCACATGAAATTTAACCACCCAGAACCAAACAAGAGACAAAATGATTTGCAAAAAAGGAGGTACAACTCATACTTTAACAGAACGAACAATAGTAAAAACAACAATGATAACAACAGAACAAGCAAAAAATTCCACAAGACAAAAGGAGGCTCTAGCAGCATGGGAGATGCTTGAAAACATAATAAATGAAAGTGAGGGTGAAGACGAAGAAGAACATGAAGCTCAAATCAACCAACTTTCTCCAAATAAAAGTAATCAAGGTGGATTCCATACGAGAATCAACTTCATGGTAATCCATGAAGAGTAGGTAACTTTTGATTCTGAAACTCCCAATCATGAAGAAATGTTAGAAGAATTGTATTTTGATTTCATGATTCTAAAAGATAAGTACAAAGAGACTAAGAAAGAGCTTAAGAGAATTACAAAAGAATGCTCCAAAATGAAGGAAGAAAATTCCATGCTCAAGAGTAACCATAACACTGATAACATACTCAAGCAAGCCATAGCTGAGAACAATGCCCTAAAAAAGACATTAAATTCCACCTTGTTAAGGATGAAACCTAAGAAAAGAGGTGGACAACTACAACACAGGAAACAAAATGATTCCTCTAGAAGAAAATTTGAGCCCAAACAAACTATGATTTCGGTTCCCAAGATAGTTGGAAATGTACTAAATGCAACCCAATTTCTTTTAGTTAAAATTGTGCTGCCCAAGAAATAATGAGTACCAATGTTATATGTAACTTAATCACCTAAACCCATTCCCAAATGGGTACGAAAAGTTAAGACTTAACTTTATCCATGCAGGTGTGCTTGGGAGCCATAAAGAGTAGCACGTGTTATATTGATAGTGGTTGCTCAAGGCACATGACAGGGAATACGGAGCTACTCATGAAGCTGAAAATGAAATATGGTGGAACAGTAACCTTTGGTGATAATGGGAAAGGTAGAGTAGTTGGGACTAGTAAGCTCAGCCAAAAGCTATCTACTACAATTTCAGATATGCTTATAGTAGAAGGATTGAAACATAATCTTCTTAGCATAAGTCTGTTCTGTGACAAAGGCTACAAGGTTGTGTTTAGATCTCAGTTCTATTCTGTATAAGACAAGTCTCAATTAGTTATAATATCTAGTAGAAGACATGGAAATATATATATTTGCTTAATATTTTTGATATCCAAGCTAAGTGTCTTGTTGTAAATAATGATGAACCCATGTTGTGGCATAGAAGGCTAGGACATGGCAACAAGAATCTAATTGAAAGACTATATAATAAGGATCTTGTTGTTGGCTTATCAAAACTAAAATTTGACAATCAATTGTGTGATGCTTGCATGAAAGGTAAGCAAGAAAAAGTCTCATTTAAGTCAAATAAAGAAGTATACACAACCAAACCCCTTTAGCTGCTACATATGGATCTAGTTTGACCAATAAGAATTAGAAGTCTTGGAGGGAAATATTATACACATATCATTGTGAATGACTATAGTAGATTTACCTGAGTAATGTTTCTAGCATCTAAAGACGAAGCTTTTTTATTCATTGAACTATTTACAAAACGTGTACAGAATGAACGGAGTTCTCACATTGTTGCCATAATGAGTGATCATGGTAGAGAGTTTGAGAACCATTGATGAGTGAATTTCATTCACTTACATTACACATGTTTAAGCTTAATTATTTGCAAATCCTTGCTTCTTTTAGATTAATTTCATATTTATTTATTGGATTTTCTAGTTGCCTTGAAGAAGGAAAAAAAGAAGCTCAAAGGATGGAAAAGAAAAAAGCTGAAAAGGAGCAAAAATCAAGCTACAAAGGAGAGGCCAAGCCGGCATTAAGATCCATGACCACCACTAGCCAGACAACAAGCCAGCGCCCACCTAGGGCTACCGACACAAGCGGCAACCCAATAATTTTTGTAGATTTTTTACATTATGTAGCTATGAGATTTTTAAGGAAAAAGTTAGGATTTTTGAGAAAACTTCTCACTTCCATTTTGAGAGTTCTTTCTCAGGTTTGGAGGTTGATTTCTGAGAGTTTTCTTGTGGAGAAAAAGGAGAGATTGCAAGCAAGAAAGAAGGAGGAGAGAAGATATTCTTCATTGTGATCATCCTATCTAATGGAGTTATTTTGGTTTTTCTTATGAACTAAATTTCTTTTCCTAGGGTGAAGATGTAACCCATTTTGATACTTTTTGTTATGGATTGTTAGTTATTAATGTTATATGATTTTGTTTCATTCATGATGTTGTTTGCAATGATTTAACTTGTTTTATTGCTTGATCACCAATATTGGAAGTTAGATTAATTATCAAAGCATGGTTAAGGTAGACACCATATGCTAAACCATGAGCTTCCTTCAATAAGAAGGATAGATGGTTAAGGTAGATACCATATGCTAAACCATATTAATTTGGTTCTTATGTTCTTAAGCTTAATGGTTTTTCACCTTAATTATTCTACACACTATAGGTAACTGGAACGAGTGAAAATATTTAATTTAAACCTGCAAATGTAATAATAATAATCTTACTTTTGAAAGAATGAACCCAAGTGAAGCATTGAATCCAATATTCCATTAGCAAAGCTGTCTCATCTAGTAGTTAAATCGGATCCATAGACTTTTGCATCTTGCTAATCTCTCTACATTATATTTAACCATTGATTTACTTTCATTCTATTAAGTTTCTAAAATTCTGAAAGTATACCAAACATTATTCCATGTCTATTTAGTTATAAATATATTCCTTTTATAGCTATGAGATTTCTGTAACTAAAATTGATTAAGTCAGTTTGACTGTTCTTTGTGGGATCAACCCTTGTATTACACACTATATTACTATATGTTTGTACACTTGTGAAGAATCATAACTTGAACCATCAAGTTTTTGGCACTGTTGCAGGGGAAAGGTTCCAAATTGATTTGATTAAGATTAGTTAAAAAAAATTCTTTTTATTTTTGTATATAATTGTATATAAGATTATTTTTAATTATTTTCTTCTTTTCGTTATAGTATTATGAATGCACAGAAGGAGATCTCTGAATCCTACTCTGTTTCCATTAAATAATCATGTTGATAAAGTGGAAACTAAAACAGAGATTTTAAGCAAAGGAGAAGAAGTAAACATGGCTAACAACATGAAGAACTGAGTGGCTCAACAGACGCAACAAGCTCAATAGGCACAATAATTAATGAAAGAGTTTGCATGCCCTACTATAGGGATTTTACTTCAAGCATTGTGTTAGATGAGGATGCTAGAAATTATGACTTGAAACATATTCATTTAACATGCTTCCATCTTTTCATGGGTTAACTTCAGAGGATCCATCGACTTTCATGCATGATTTCTATGCAACCATCCAAACATTTCCATTACAAGGGCTAACAGAAGATCGGTTGCATATGAGATATTTTCATACACTCTGAAGGATGCAGCCAAGACATAGTTCTTAATAGTAGCTCCTGGCTCATTAACAACTTGGGGAGCAGTTTATAATAAGTTCATTGGAAAATTCTACTCTCATGCTAAAACTACTGAATTAAGAAGCAAAATAGATATTTTCTCTCGATTGGATGGTGAAGTTTTATATGAGGCATGGGAAAGGTTTAAAACAATTTTGGTTCAATACCCTTATCATAGATATCTACTTGAGTTGCTTAACTAATTTTTCTATGATGGACTGACACAACCATGACAAGCTATGGTGAATAATGCTGCAAGTGGAGCCATGGGAGAAAAGACTCTGGAAGAAACTTATGAGCTTTATAAGATGTTGGGAGCAAATTCTCAATAGAAAGTGTAAGAGGTAGATCTAGGGGACTTTATGAAATGAATACTAATTCTGATCTATCAATGCAGATGTCAGAGATAGCTAAGCAGATCAAGACAATGTGCTCTATGATGGTGCACTTGAAGCAATCACAACCTGCTCCAGTAGAGGTTTGTTCTTTTTGTGGTAATTCAAGACATTCACCTAATGTTTGCCCTTCAAATGAACATTTTATTAGTGATGCTGAGCAAGCTAATGCAATGAACGTCTATAACTAGAGGCCACAGAATGACCCTTACTCAAACACTTACAACCTTGGTTGGAGAAATCATCTTAACTTCTCTTGGAAAAATGAAAGAAATCAAAATCAAGTTGGAACCTAATTTCAACCTCAACTGAAAAAGCCTACACTTGAAGAAATCATGCAGAGTTTCATACAAACAACACAAATCGAGTTCCAGAATCATGCAAAAATTTTGAAACATTGATTTCACGTTCCATAATATGAAAATGATGAAAACTCAGTTAGGACAAATTGCAGAAGTAGTACAGAGTCACAGACTTGGGAAGTTGCCTAGCCAACCAGAGCAAGCAAAAGCAATTGCATCTGAATAAAGTGTGGGAAATTAAAAATTTGTAAAAAAACAAACAAAAAAAGGGAGTTCATTTTGCTCTGATATTAAATAAAGCGCTTCTTGGGAGACAACCTAAGCTATTTGTTTTTTAGTCTTTTCCATTTTCTAGACATAGTGATGTTCTTGCATTAATAAAGTAGGCTAGTTGTATTAGTTAAAAAAAAACTTGATTGGATTTTAAGTAGTTAGATTACACAAATATTGTCCTATTTGTTATACTTAATACATTTTTGTTTCATGTTTGACAAATTAAATGCATAAATAATAATTTCACCTAAGGAGATCAAATAAGGTGATGAAGTAGCATGGAAAAGAGAGCTTCAAGGCAATAATAGGGTCCCTTAGGTGCTGGAGAATCAAAGGAGGCATGAGGAGGCAGCAAGCCTACACCACAGGCGCCCGCTTAGTGCCTCTAGTGTAGAAAACCCACTGTGTTGCACTGCCAGACCCACCTAGCACCACTAGCACTGGATCACCTTGCAAACACCCATGGAGGCAATTGCCTGGCGCCGCCAGTGCCTGCCACCCAACAACTTAAAACCCAAACACGCGCACGCATGCCCATTCCATTCCCTCTCCCCTTTTCATGCAAGCTTCTCCTCTCCCTTTTCCCCCTTCTCTCCAAAACCCTTCCTCACAACCCCAAACCCCATTCCATCATCCCAAAAATCAAACATTCACACCCTAAATCCTCTCTTTTCCATTTCCCTCCTTGGATTCTTCTCTCCTATTCCACTATTCATCATCTTTTTTACCATTTTCTCAAGATGGGTTTGATAACTTCTTGCACATTTTCTTGAAATCACATGTAAGTTACTTGGTTCAACTCAATCCTTCTTCTATTGGTATCATTAGTGAGTGCCTTGCTTGTGGTGGTTTGAGAAAATTTGGAGTGGGGTTTTTCTGTATGGACCTTTGTTGAGGTTGTGCACATCAAGTGTTTGATGGATTGCTTGAGCGTGGTTGTGTGTGGTATTTGTTTGGCACATGTTGCAAGATTGTATGTGGTAGAAGTGAGTGTATAATGAGGTTGAATTGGAGAAACTATCAAGGCATTTGTTGAGAAATTTTAATATGCATGCTACGTATTTGATGAAATGACTTGGTAAAGAAAGTGGCCTTTTTCTTGTGGTGTGAGCACATATTCTTGATAATTCTTGTTGTTCATTCAAAGTGACATGGAGTTTCATGGTTTGGTCTTGAGGAAGCTTGGTAGAGTTGCTTCATTTTGATTACCCAAGTTGTTGTGTTACTTCATTCCTTCTAGTATCGTCACCATGCCTCCAAGAAAATCTACTTGTATTGGACCCTCAAGGAAGAGGCAGACAAGAGAGCCCAATCCACCACCTAAACCAACGTTCTTCAATGATCGAGCTGAAGACATTTTCAAAAACTCCCTAGTGAATCGAGAAGGTATAAGAGAAAGAGGGTTTGATACAACTTACAGTAATATAACTGATCTTTTTCAAGCTCGGCATTGGATGCACTTTACAGCTCAGCCAGAGGCGATAATGGTGCCACTAGTTAGGGAGTTTTATGCCAACACCCAAGAATAGTTCAGAGCAAACCCGAGGGAGCTTAAAGCATTGGTGTGTGGAAAGATGGTTCTTTTTGATAGAGTTGCTATCAACCAAGTCTATGAGTTGGATGACATTGAAAAAGATGAATACTCCACTTGAATTGAGCGAGGATTGGACTATAATGCTATCATATCTTACCTTGCTCAATCAGGTAGTAAGTGGAAGACTCTGCATGATAAGGTAATCAGTTTTCCAAGAGGGTAGTTAGAAGCAACAAGCAAGGCATAACACGTTTTCATTTCAACAAAATCGTTGCCTTCTAACCATGTTTCTGATGTTACAAGGGAGCGAGTTGTTCTCAAATATGCTATTCAGACGGGGTTGTCTATTGATGTGGGCTGAGTGATCTAGCACTCCATCATCTCTTTCATCACAGGGAGGCTCACAAGTGGACTAGGACACCCTTTACTCATCTGCTAGTTGTGTCTCATGGCTGGAGTTCCTACCACTGCTCAAGAGGAACTTTAACAACCTCTTCTGGTAATCAATGATGCAATTATAAATACATTTAAGAATACAATGCACAGGGCAAGTCTTTCATCTTCACCACCAAGCTCTCCTTAGCAGAGACCCACGAGGGAGTCTTCTTCTAAAGTAACTTTACTTGCTAATCTCCAAACACGCCTAGTGGGTGCTTAATGTTTTACAAGGCAAATGATGAAGGACTAGTGGAAAAATGTACAAATATATGGTGGGCTATAACAATGCTCTGATTACCATGCTCTAGAGTTGAAACATATCACTAGGCAATACCACCATTATCTTCCCACCTCCACCAACACTTCTTGATGTACCCAAAGAAGCTTTGAGTTGGGCAAAAAGCGAAAGCTCAAAACAGTGATCCATCCATTTTAGGGAAGTCCTTATTTTCTATTGCTTTATTCTACATTGAGGACAATGTTATGTTCAAGTAGGTGGTGTTAGAATTTTGTTTTGGTTTATGGATGTCTTTGTCTAAGTTTAGGGGTTATTACAGTTTGTTTAGTTTGTGTATTGTATTTTTAGTTGGTTTGTATAGTTTAAATAGTTTATGTGTTATGTTTAAATCTCTATGTTGAGTATTTTATTGGATTGAGTTGTGTGTTTTGAACATTGATCAGGGTCATCATATCAAACCTATGACATGTATGTAACATTTGATAATAACCCAAGTTAAGTTGAAAAGGATAGAAATAATTATGTCTGTAATGCTTGACTTGATCCTTAGTCTAATTTGCTATAGATTCCTTATACACATTAATAATGGTGAATTAGCCATTTCTTTTGAAATCTTTGAATGCTTAGCATGAGTTTAGGAGACTAAGTATGCATGGTTCAATTTTGATTCTAGAATGCATTGTAACTATGTAGACACAAACATTATATGAGATAAAAGAAAAACAAGAGTAGAAACTCTTTGTTAATAGGGGGATCACATCTTTATGATTTAAAAAGAAAATAAGTTTGAGGGTGTAATATTAATACAACTCAAGTAATAGGGGGGATCACATTCAAAAATAAAAAAATAATAATAATTTGCTTTGAATATGTATTACTTAGTTGCTTAAATGAATGTAAGTGTGAAAAGATGTAGATTGAAATGGCAAAAAATTTTTGCACATGCACATGGAATCTAAGGTGGAAAGGAAAAGGCTTAGGTTAAAAATTGAAAGAAATATGTGATATCTTAATAGTTCTTCTTAACTATGCTTATTTTATGGAGGTTTTTGATTAATGACTGAGATCAATGATCATTGTGTCCATTGTAAGTTTATGTGTTGTTATTGTTGGTATTATTGTATGATTTTGATAACAACAAAACTTGTCTTAAGACTTGATTTATGCTAATGATGCTACTAGTATAAAAAGTTTGAAATGTAGAAAGATATGCTTGAAATATGCGTGCTTTATTGGAATATCATTTATGAAAGCATATACATCTTGGTATAAGTCTAGAAGGGAAATCATATTGATCCATATTGTTTTCAACCTTGTTTATCATGCCTTGGATCATATGTTAAAAGTGCTTTTATAGAGATATCTTCTTGAATGAAAAAGAATGAGTGCTTCAAAGAGGTCATAGATACAAAATCATGATTTAAAGTACACATCCATACTTTATAAGTTATACATATTTCATATTGATTTACAATGGAAAATATAATAAAAAATATAATATATGATTTATCTATGTTCTACAACTTGTGAAAATCATATGGGGATAAACATATTTAATAAGTGTGCTTCATAGAAACTATTGTTTACATGAAAAAGAAATTATGCTTGAATGATTTATCCATACTCTATAACTTATGTATATTATATGTGGATAAATGTATTTTGATTTGTAATAAAAAATATAAAATTAACAATGTGGCAAAATAATAAAAATTTTCAAGTGTAGGTTCACTGCTACAGTAGTTTTGCTACAGGAAAATGCTATAGTGCTGCTATAGTGACAGATGAAGTGAAATTGTCTACAGTGATAGATGAAGTGGGATTGCTATAGTGATATGCTACAGTAACCTACAGGCAATCAGCAGATGAAGTGCTATAGTGATCTGCTATAGTAAAGCTACTACAGTAATGTGCTACTGTAACTTACTATAGTGAAAATTTATTATTTTCAAATATTGGAAATTCAAAACTCTGCAGTAGCTAGATTTTACATAATATTCTTTCAAGCAGTCCACAACCTTTCAGGATGACAAAAATAGACAATCCATTGAAGGAGAACAAAATGCTTGAGGGTTCTAAGTGCTAAACAAGAATTAAATATCAAGAACTCATTCAAATTTTTTAGTGCAAGACTACAGATATTTGCTTTAATCATCAGCCATAGTTAAAAATGTTTAAGTTATAGAGATTTCAAAATATGCTCAAAGATGTCAATCTAAATATTCTATTCAAAATCTCATCCTATCCAGAGAGACATTGAAAAGGTAGCAGATGGAAGAAGAAGTTCAGAGAATAAAACACATTTGTCTGAAAATAAAGAAGCCCAACTTTGTTTGGAATCAACTATGGATAAAGTAGGAGACGAAGAGAGTCTATCCAGTTGGAAAGAGACTTTGTCTAATATTAACTTTAGACAAATGCAATAAAACACCGGTGTAGTGGCATGAACTAGCAATGGCAGAGCAAATTCTACAGCTGGACGGATGTTCTAATCCGGGCAGCACAAGCAG